>KL567401.1:0-68875 GCA_000715275.1 Gyrodactylus salaris
TGTTTGCTGTGATCGATGGAGAAATGGAGTAGATACAACTATACAGAAATACTACCACAATACACCAGTACAACTCTGCCAAGCACACAAGATAGCTACCATAGACAGATATCTCCTGAAGTATCCAAGAAGAGAATCCTACAAAAGACTGAAAGAGATAACTCATGGAATAGTAAATACAGATAAGGCTACATTTTTCTGGCATCTGAAAGAATTCCGAGAGAAGTATGATGCGGATTTCAGACATAGAGAACTGGATATAAAAACACTCAGGGACAAGCCCGTTCATCCAAGGCTCCATCTTGCCTATAATTCCCTCATGAGAAACATGAATCAACTCTTCGTATGTTTAGACTTTATCCAAACAATACAGGGGATTTATCCAACTCTAAAGAATCCAATCATCAATACCAGTAACCGAATAGAGTGAATATTCTCTCATCTGAAACCGAAAGTTAAAATACACCGTGGACTCTCAAAAGAAAGAAGGCTCAGTTTAGCACTGAGTCTTCTTTGGAGAGACTAAATTGAGATAAAAAACCTACCAACTTTTGTCTATTAAGCCTAAAATACACCGTGGACTCTCAAAAGAAAGAAGGCTCAGTTTAGCACTGAGTCTTCTTTGGAAGGATAGTTCACCCACATAAAAATGTCTATTAAGCCTTAATCTTTCATGCATCTCACAGGAGTACCATGAGACCGCATTGGCCATCGAGTTCATCATACTCATACATCAATAGATTGAGATCAGGATATATTATATCAATATAATTCACTAATACATCAGAAGTAAAGACCTAATAATGTTGAACTTACGGAAGCACTCCAAAGTCATATATATTGTCATTGATACTGAAATGATGACCCATCCTGGGTAAATCCATTTGGTGGAATTTTTAAGACACTTTGATACAAATCAAATCTATTGGACCATCATGATGTGGCAGTATTGATAGCATTCCATTCTGTTGTAATAGGAACATGGTATCATGCTGCACATGGTCACTGTCCCCAAGCAGCATCACTCAATGTACCACTTGCAGTAAGCCAATTATAATTGTATACCGAAGTTCCTTGTATGGCTTTTCCAGCAAATGTAGGATTACTTGCAAGATTTATTCATCCATATACAAAGTTGCCAGTATATAGTGTAGTTATTGGCATGAGTGTTGTTCAGTTTGTACTGATAGGATCATTTCGATTCCACTGAAAATAATGACCATAGCTCACAGAACCGGTTCATGCAATAGTAGAACCTACATTACACATAGCTAGTATTTTACCCAATCATGCACCAGTACATACAATCTTATCGGGAGTATCACAAGAAGGATATGTTGTGGTTGCCGTGTAAGTCTCTCATGCAGCGGTACAGACTGCATATGGATTGAGAAGAGGTGCATTACATACTGCGGGAGTACCACCATCGATACCAGAACAATTCCAGTTCCATGGACCTATTCCTCATACAGAACCTGGAGTACCAGCAGTACAGAGTCAGGCACTAGGTGCAGTACTAGTAGAGACTCCATTTGCGGGGCCACACTGACCATTGGTCGGAGTCGGAGATGGTACAATTGTAACTGTAGGAGCCATTATAACAGTGCCATCAGATGCCATGCCTCGTCACTGTGAGAGCTCTATTGCTCCTGTGATCCGATCGATGAGGACGGATTTTTCGAGTCAGAGGTACGATGCTGTGATACGGAGGGTACGGATACCAGTGGGCAGATCCCCTCATACCGCCGTGCCAGAGATCGAGAGATCGGCATTGCTCGCGACACGGATAGTGATACTCGATATGGTACTCCCAGTATGATCCCAAGCAGGTACTACTCAGCCGATGAGTCCCCCAGAGGATACGGCGATATCACTGATACGATAGAGAGGGTCATTGTCAAAATATCTCTCCACGAGCGTCGTCTCCACCCCAGTAGATGATCCATTGCTATAGGTAGAGATCATACCAGTATACGTGAGGGTGATAGTCCGCTCCGTAGCAACTACCATACTAGATCCCACGAACACTCCCCTCCCGATGACAGCATTGCTACGAGCGATCCGTACGACGTCATAGATAGCATTGGCGAGACGCTCTGCGTTGAGCTGATAGATACGAGCATCCTTGTTCCCTGATATAGTAAATGCAAAAAATATCCCGATCAGTGCGAGCACGATCATGAGTTCAAATATGGTAAATCCTTTTTTTGAGACAATCATAAAAAGATGATATTGTTTTGATACAGAGAGTCAATGTTTATTTTTCTATTTCTGTATCTTTTTCTATATTCTCAGATCTCAGATCTGAGATCTCAGTTCTCAGATCTCTGTATGACTCGTATGTGGAAACACCTCTATCTGATCCGTCGTATACCACTCCACATATGACCTCATCCAGGGAGATGGGAGGAGATGCGTGATCTTTCTGTGTGAGTTTTTTGTATCCAATATTGCCCATATCCAGCTGATATAGAGCCACTTGTAGGTACGAGTGATGATGGAGATGATCCCTGTAGCACCGCTCATCCATCATCCGAGGCTAGCATCAGGAATACCTGAAGCTCGATAGATCTGACTCGGTCTCGGTGTGATGAGTCCGAGATCATGGTGAGTCAGATAGACTGGGAGTCAGGACTGCATAACTATACTAGCTCCATGGGGTCAGATATATCTGCTGATCTGATGCATCCAGATGATATCTGGTTGGTATGATTGGATTTTTTGATCTAGTTCTCGCCCTCTCCAGTATGCTATCGGTGAGAGCAAAAATAGCCAAATACGCATCATCCGAGAGACGGATCTAGCATATCCATGATGTTCTACTGACTTGCCGAGTGAGCGGAGTGCTATAGTGAGATCCATGATATACTGCTCTGCTCCACCCACAGGAGTCAGGTAGTCTGATACGATCAGTATTTTTTGATATCCTTGTGTCAATCTCTCTAGATGGGATATCCACTCAGAGTATGAAAAGTCAGAAATATCTGAAAGTGGAAAATTTCATCAATCAAGTATAGAAAAAAATGAATCTACAGGATGATCTGGATCAATTTTGAGATCAGGATGTACAAAATCCTTGAGTCACCCCTGTGATATCCCACATACGGGTACTCCTCGACTCAGACACTCGAGAGCCACGAGCCCAAACGTCTCGAGAAAGAGAGATGGCATGATCACCAGATCTGTCTGCTCGAGCACAAGATCAAGTTGATCTCGTGAGAGATGACCGTGGATCTGGATATTTGTTTGATTTTTAAAATTATGATCTCGATTGTCTCCTTTTCACTTATTATTCTCTACTTCCAACTCATCTCTCATACTCCCCTCTCAGCAAATATGCCAGATGATGTCTCTCTCCTCTTGGCGGGCTCGACGGATACAATCTATGATGATCCCGATTCCTTTTTCTCGTTCGAGACGTCCTATGTAGGTGATATGGATGGGCTTATTTTTTGGCATGATGTCTCTGTGCTATGATGATACCGATGAGGAGAAATAGAGAAAGTGATACGATACTCGACTCAAATGTATGGAGTACCAGATTCATCGCGGAGATACCAGCAAATGTAGCTCCGAGTATCGGATGTATCTGCAACAGTGATATAAATATCGTGAATATGATAAGTATGAAAAGTATACCTCATACAAATCCACCCTCGATAAACTGCTGTATAAACCAACTCTCTGGGATATAGTATCTATCGAGCTCTGTAGTGGTTTGGTTATCCTGAGCCGAGAGATCCTGTACATGACGATACGCAGGTCCAGCACTGCCGAGTCATTGTCAGAGGGGATGTTCGAGGGTACGATGGATACCAGTGAGCATGCGTTCACTGTGTCATGCTGTCGACCCTGCTCGTCCGATGATCGCCATCGCCCTCCCTGAAAATACTACTGCCAATCCTCCTACCAATAGGGCTATGAGGAGGAGTAGGACGATCAACTGGACACGATATCGTCTCCAGAGTGTCGGGAGAGTCATCACGAGTACTATCAGATATGATCCGACGATGCCGATGAGTGCACTACGAGAGTAGGTATAGATGACCATCCCGACGAGTCCCATCAGGATGCATCCTATGACATAGTGCCACTCTCGATATCATCGTAGCAAGTATGCGAATACACCAGAAAACAGTATCAAAAATGCTCCCATCGTATTTGGCCCGTCCAACAGTCCCTGAAATCTCCTCACATTCGCCCCGTCTATCCCATGAAATATAGGAGGTGCTCCGCCAAAGTCCCATGCCGAAGGGTTCCCAGAGTATCCAAAATAGAGCAATATGTCCTCATGGAGTGGCCACTTCAATAGTGCACTGATCAGGAGCATGACAGCAGCAGAATAGACAAATATTCGCAGATAGTATGAGGTGGGTTTTTGTAAAAGCGGGTACCCATGGTATACGATGAGTAGCACGATGAGAAAGGCAAAATCATATCGTCCACCATATATGATCCCCATGATCCCCGTAGTCGGTATGCTCACTACTAGCATCACTACTATATAGAGTCCGATGAGGAGATCGATCCAGCTCCACCTGATTCGGTACGAGCGATCGACGATCATATGTGTGACGAGAGCGATGATAGAGAGGAGTATGAGTCATTCTTTGAAAAAAGATGCCCCAGAAATACCGAGTCAATAGGTCAAAAAGACCGTGAAAAATGCTGAAAATGGTAAAAATATGAGCAATGCTCGGATCGAGAGATCAAATACAAGGGCCATAGAAAGTCTGGAAAAAAAATGTCTGATGAATGTCATATGAGAAATGATATGAAAAATTTCTGAAAAAATACACTGAAAAAGTCTTGCGAATAATAAGGATTTTTGTACAATACGCAAGAAAAATAACCAAAACCTCTATGCTCTCCGATACACAATCTGCTACTCTCAAGTGACTCCTACGAAAGCCTCATGTCAACTCAACTTGTATCGGTTGTAGTGCGTGTACCGCCATCTCTGGTGATGTATTTGAGCTCAATGATCAATGACTCTCTTGTGTCCAGTCACTCTCGAACTATGAGTGAAAAGATGTCGATGACTCTATCGCTGCCTGTCCTGTCAATGCGATCAGCTGGCAATCTGTAGATACCACTGGCGAATACACTGACGGTGTCCTAGAGCATATGGATGTCTAGGAAGAAAAGACGAAAAAAAGACTAGAAATAGTCTTTTTTTTGTGAACTCAAAAGTAACGGCTTCAGAACATTATTCAGGATTTGCAATCCTGAAGGGAGAGGATTTGTAATCCTGAAGGGAGAGGATTTGCAATCCTGAAGGGAGAGGATTTGTAATCCTCTCCAACCGAGAAAACCACGTTCTTCAGGATTTGCAATCCTGAAGGGAGCAGTCTTTTAAAATTTTTAAAATATTACTCGACGCTTGGCATGGAGGATATCTGAGAGACTCTGTGGCTTGTACTCCATATGTCGGGAAATAGAGAGGAGGATACCGATACCGATCATGAGAGCAAAGAGCGATGATCCCCCATAGCTGACAAATGGTAGGGTGACTCCTGTGAGTGGTACGATATTGAGATTGACACCGATATTGATCGAAGCCTGGATGAGTATCCAGAGAGTGATGCCGAGGGCGAGATTGCGAGCAAATGGATCTTTGACCGATCTCGCTATGAGGAAACCTCGATACGTAATCATCAGATACACCAATACCAGACATCCTCATCCGAAAAATCAGAGTTCTTCTACAATTACTGAAAATATAAAATCTCATTGTACTTCAGGAAGATATCCAAATTTTTGGATAGATTTACCGAATCCGAGTCCAAAAAATCATCCTGATCAAATAGCGATGAGCCCTTGTTTCATCTGATAGTCCTTGTCATCTCGATTGTTGGTCTCGACGATACTATGGCTCGATCGAAAAAAATTATCAATACGCTGAGAGATATATCAGACACCAGTCTGAGGGGCGACTTTTCCGATACCATATATAGACAGGGCTCATATGAGAGCGACTATGATCGCAATACTGATGTACCTGATATTGCCTCCTGCTACATAGTAGAGAGCGATCGTGACAGGTGCGATGATGAGTATAGATCCAAAATCTGGCTGAAATATCAACAACAAAAATACCATACCCACATAGATAAAATACGGGAGATACCCCATGCCAAAATCTGCGATCAGGGCTCGTCTTTTTTTGAGAAAGTATGCAAGCATAATCAGTAGTCCTATTTTCATAAATTCTACCGGCTGCAGAGATGGGAGTCATGGGATATCGATCCATCATTTGGCTCCATTGTACTCACTCCCGATGACAAATACCAGAGCCAAAAATACCCAAGAAGCTAAAAATATATGACGAGCAAATCGCTCAAAAAAATGTATAGGAATCTTGGAGCAGATCACCATGATGATGATCCCCATGGCAACATGGATGATATTGCGAGCAAAATAAAAATAATTGTTGGTCTCTCCGAGCTTGCCCGCTGCCACCATCGCAGATGTAATCTTGAACGATGAATACACACTCACAGAACTGATCATCATCATGCCAAATATGACCAGAGCGAGTATGAGAAACACGAGAGTGGTATCGATATTTTTCTTTTGCATAGTGGAGGGATAAAAAAACATACACGAGAGTACGAGGATGTACGCATCGTATATGTGTTTATTGGTAACCGGAAGAGTAAAATTCGTGAGGTCTCGATTTCAGATAGGGATACTTGTATATTTGAGAAACAAGTAGTATATAGTCTACTCTATACCCTATCTCCTCTGCTTCTCCTATAGCCTATCTCACTAGTTCTTTTTGCGGAATATGAGCAGTCCTGATGCAGCGATCACTGCCAAGATCAGTATGAGGGTCGTCTCTACACCCGTGACTGGGAGTGCCTCAGGCATCTTGACTGGAGCTGATCCCGTAGCGGTAAGTGGAGCAGGAGTCGTTGGCTTGGCAGCCTGGAGAACCATCGGAGGATTGGCAGCAGGAGAAGGAGGAGTAGTTCCGCTAGATACGATGACGGCACTTGGATTGGGTGCTGCAGCGAGACGGATGAGATCAAGTGGAGCAGCAAATTCTTTGATAGAGTCAGTACCTGCTGCTATGGTAATACCATTTTGAGCATATGCTGTACGGATAGTGAGCTTGTATGAGGCACCTGGAGTCATATCAGTAGTCGTCTGAACGAGTACAACCATAGGACTAGTAGAGCCAGTGATAGAGGCTATCTTGATAGTCTCATTGGTAGCGAGATCCATGATCTGTGCTCGAAATGTATCAACCTGAATAGGTTGGTTAAATGTGATCTCGATAGTACGTACATCTGAAACCAAGATAGATCCATTCATACGAAGAGGAGTGGTATCTGGAGCGGGTGTGCTAGGGATAGCTGGAGCAGCGAGAGGAGCTGCATCTGGGGGAGGTACAGTCGTAGATCCTGTAGCAGCAGATACTGATACAGATGCCAATGCTATCACAAAAAGCGATACAAGAGTAGATGTAGAAAATCTCATATAAAAAAGATAATAAATAAAAGGTTAAAACGAGTGTAAGAAAAACGAGACTAAAGGCAAGGGAAAGAGGAGAATGAGCGAGGATTTTATATTTACAGTGACAAAAAAATATGTGTGGTAAATAAATGACCTATCTTTTCGATGGCATATGAAAGAGTATAGGTAATTTTTTATTTTCAAGAAATCAGCGTTCTCCATCAAAATAACTCGTTGACGGTCATCCATCAAGATTAATGAGTGTAATCGGATCAGAGGAGAATTTGCCTATGTCGAGTATCTTTTGACTTGCATCAGGGAGAGTGATAGCTATAGGAAAAACAAAGAAAAATATCTTTCCAGATTGTGTCTTTCCGAGCATAGTTCGTTCATGTGGCTCATAGGCATGCCATGAATTATGAAAATTCTGTAATATATTTCAAGACAAGATCAATGGTCCAGACTGGAAAGTATATATATACTGTCATATATCTTTCTGATATTGTTCTCGTGAAAATATAGTCACACTTCATGAGGAAGTAACACCAACTATATATGTAAGATTTGGGTCATCAAAATTGGTGGATGTATCTATAGATAGAGTTTGGTTACTTGATTGTATTTTTAATGTACAACACTTATTTTCCGGTGTTTCCCAGTACCCAGCAGGATAAGGAGTATTATTTTTCATCAAACCAAAATATGATCCATTGATCGCTATTCCATCATTCTGACTTTGGAATTCTTTTGTACTCAATCCCTCTGGAAAAAAGTGTATTGAAAATCAACTCTGAGCCTCAAACATGATAAATTCGGAAGTATCTTGTATATGGGAGCAAGCAATCATCAGAAATAGAGAGAGGATTATAACAAGGCTTATTTTCATATTTTTACTTTTTAATTAACCCCCACCACTTCACATACCTCTCGCATCTTTGCATCTAGTCGAGCGTTCATTATCTCTGCTCATTCTCTGAGTTTTGCTTCGACAAATGGGATATCAGCGAGGAGTGCCTCACGACGAGATCGATATGGAGTGAGGTATCTCGTGAGGACTCTGAGGAGTTCTGTTTTGGCATGACCATATCCGAAACCGATATTTTCAGAGTTGTATTTTTCTCGCATTATTTCTATTTCTTCTGGAGTGGCAAATACTCGATAGAGACCGAACACATTACACTCGTCTGGATTTTTCTTTTTCTCATCGACTCACTCAGAACCAGTGACGATAGACATGACTCGTTTCTTGAGAGTTTTGTCATCATCGAAAATCCCGATAAAATTGTCATAGCTTTTACTCATCTTGCGACCGTCGATACCTGGAAGTGTCGCAACAGACTCTTCGATGATAGCTTCTGGCTCGCGGAAAATCTCTTTTTTATATGTTTTATTAAATGCTCTCGCGATATCTCGTGTCATCTCGAGGTGCTGGATCTGGTCTTTGCCTACGGGTACTGCATCGATATCATAGCCGATGATATCGGCTGCCATGAGTATGGGATAGTTAAAGACTCACATATTGAGATCTATTTCTTTTGCTTCAGAATCCTTGAAGCTATGTGCCCTCAGCATCAGTGAATATGGTGTCACATTGGTGAGTGTCCACATGAGTTTGGTGATCTCTCGGATATCTGACTGACGAAATATGGTGATAGGGGTATCTATTCCAAATATGGCAAGATATTCGATAGCTACTTCCAGTGTTTGTTCACGGAGAGCTTTTCCATCCTTCACACTCGTGAGTGCATGGAGATCCGCGATAAATATCGCTGCATCATTGCCGAGGGCAGTTTTTTGAAACGGGAGAACTGCTCCCATGAGGTTACCGAGATGCATAGATGAGCCAGTTGGCTTGACTCAGGTGATGATTTTTTTCATGTGTTGTAGGTTATGTGATAAATATAGGGGAAAAGGAGGGAAAAACAAATCATAAATCCAATATATAAAAAATTCCTTCAAATGTTTTGAAGGAATTTTGCATAAAATAGATGATATCTATACTGCTATTTTTGGTGAAGTAGTATTTGGCGATGCTACTGGAGATTGTTCTGCTTTTTTGACGGGAGTTATCTTGACTATTGGAGTTGGTGCAATTTTGGCTGGAATTTTTTTGATTGGAGTTTTGCGAGTGACAACTTTTTTAATTGGAGCAGTCTTGGCTGGAGTCTTTTTTGCTACTGTTTTACGAGGTGTAGACACCTTTTTTGTTACTATTTTCTTGGGAGTAGTAGCGATAGGCTTTGCTGGAGTGACGATGATACGCTTTACTTGGGGTATTGCTTGAGATACTTTTGGTACTGATTGCTTTGATTTTTTTGCATTTTTCGCTGCGATCTTCTCTTGTTTTTTTTGCATTTTTTTAGCCTCTTTTGCAGCCTTTTTCATCATCTTCTCGTGTTTTTTCTCGAGTTTTTTGGCTTCTTTTGCTTGTTGTTTTAGGACTTTTTTAGCGAGTTTTTTCGCTTCTTTTTCCTTTTTATCGAAGATATCTTTGGTAGACTTGGAGTGAGACATAGTGATGTATATTATGATACCTGTGATAGTATCTCTATCGTCTCATAAGTCAAATTTTTTATACAAGAAAATACCCACTAGGGGTATATTTTTTTATATTTTATTGTGTGATGATAAGTGAACGATACTGGAGAAGTGACCACTTCCGCATCCACTCTGAGGTAGGATACACATGTCTGCCTGTATAGGTATCCCAGACGATGATATGGGTTGGTTTTTCTCTTTTCCCTATGTATCCGAGGAGGACAAATGCATGTTCTCAAGATACCCCCGTCACGATCCGTCAGGCTGGAGTCGTCCATATGAGAGTGCGAGCAGCGGCACTCCTGATACATGGATTGCGAGCAGGAAGCGGGAAAAATCTGAGAATATGATTTCATCATTTTGGAAATATCCCATCCTCTGCATCAGGACTCGTACACCAGTCTCACCAGAGCATAATATGACTGTTTTTTTGATCCAGTAACCCCAAGAGTTTCGTCATATGAGTCTCAGGCGTCAGTGATCATGTATGATCTATACTATTGATGATCTCTGTATCCAGATCAAAAGTGTCTGCATAGTCTGCAAGCGGCTGCTCATAGATACCATATCATGTCTTGCGAGTCTGTCCTCCAGTATAGTATCCGACAAATTCTCGCTCTGGATCACCCCAAATCCCTCCAGAATATGGCAATGGATAGTGTGGAATATGAGACAATATCTCTCACTCCGTCACCCGTATATCAAACTGATCGAGGATGATACGGAGAGCTGCGATCTCACACGAGAGTTGATACTGTTGTATGGCGAGGCGATAGAGGAGTGAACGATCTACTGTAGGACGAAGTGCAAACACTCGAAATGGGGCTGAATACTGCCTTGCAAATGTATCAAGATATGCAAAATATCGCTGAGCTACTAGTGCATGCATGGTCCCAGATCAGACAGAGGTAGTCATACGATCTCGTGTTATGAGTATCTGATGGAGGTCTCTTGCTATAGTCAGAGCAGGTATTGATTTCTCTGCATATGCGAAAGATACCGAACTCGATATGATCAGAAAAAAAACAATACATCGAACCATAAAAATAAAGTTAAAACCCACTCTGTAACTCTAGCATCCTGTTGTAGACTCATTTTTGAGCGACGAGGTCAGTATGAGTACCTCGCTCTTGTATCTCACCTCACTCGATCACGATGATATCATCTGCCTTGCGAACCGTCTGGAGTCTATGGGCTACGATGATGACAGTTCTGTTTTTGAAGAGTTCATCGAGTGCGACGGTGATCGCCTCTTCTGAGAAACTATCGAGTGCAGAGGTAGGTTCATCAAGGAGGATGATCTCAGGATCTTTGAGAAATATTTTGGCAATAGCGAGTCTCTGTTTCTGTCCACCTGAGAGTCTGACGCCTCGTTCTCCGATCTCAGTATCGAGACCATGTTCGAGATCAAATACAAAGTCACAGTGGGCAAGACGGAGGGCTCGCTCGAGCTCGCTATTCTGATCGCTGTTTTCTTTTTTCTGATTACTAGAATTTAATACACTCACCAAGTTCTCTCTGATCGTCGCATCAAACACACTCGGATCCTGAGTGAGATATCCGATGTGAGGATAGTAGGTCTTGAGAGCTGTCTCATCGAGCTGATTCCCGAGTACAGAGATAGAGCCACTCTGTGGATGGAGATATCCTGCGATGAGTTTCATGAGAGTTGTCTTCCCTCCCCCACTCGCCCCTACGAGAGCCGTCTTTTGTCATCTCTTGATGGTGAGGGAAAAGCTCGAGAATACTTTTGTTTCATTGTAACCATAGGAGATATTTTGTATTTCGATGTCTTGGGATGTTGGGGAGAAGGGAGATCAGGTGGAGTAGCCACGGATAGGGGTGAGGGAGTCAAGTAGTCTCCAACCAGCCTGTACTTGGATATATTGCGTTATAAATTCTTCAAAAAAGATCACGAAATTCATAACCTGAGAATGAAATAATCCTATAAATCAAAATATACCAGCAATCACTGGAAGAGTCTCGATCCTTCCGATATATCAATTATACCCCAAATAATAAGCTATCCCTGCATAGAGTAAGATCAACAGTGTATATGTAAAAAGGAAATTCTTTGCAAACCGATAACTTCATTTTTTGTAGAGTTCAGCATATTCTCCTGATTTTTGTTTCAGTGCAACTATTTCTTGTGAGATCGTATCCTGTGCCAATATCTCCGATTGAGACATAACTTGTCTTGTAATAAGACGATCATATTCTTTGAAGAGGGTCCAGAGTTTTTCTTGGTCAGCATGAGAAGATATCTTGCTCTTGTATGTAGAAAATATGATACATACCAATACTAGTATTAGAGGAATCAAGAGCCCTAAAAGTTGTATCTTGATAAAAAGATAAATTCATAATCAAATACTAACTGCGAGTGTACAGAATTGTAAAATAATACGGAGTCATATCCATACATGAGTATTCGTATCCCTCATGATCAATGATATGATTCTACCAGTTCAGAGAGATTCGATACGGGTACGATCACTTCCAAGTATCCTCGATACTACCTCTCATGTCACAATACTCTCTATTCGATGTTTGAGAGTGGCATGCCCCCAAGGAGAAGTATAGTATCGAATAATGCTATGGATACACGCTATTCCTACATATGATCCGAGGAATACTTCTAAGCTTGTAAGATCTCACTTTTGAAAAATCTCTATAAGTCATGAGAGATAAATAATAGATATGATAGAAAAGACTTGCACAAACATTTCTCGTACAAATAAGATGGAAAAATCTTTCTTTGCATGAGGAATCCAGAGAAATATACGCTTAAAAGATTCTATAAATGTCATACTAATTCTCGTGTTTATAGAGTAAAAATCCTACAGTCCAAAAGATATGATCTTCTAAAACTGTAGAATATATAGGGCTATTTCTTTTTTGTAGCTGGTTTTTTGGCTACTGCTTTTTTTGCTGGTTTCTTTTTTTCAGTTTCAGCCTTAGCCTTAGACTTAGTCTTTTTCTCGCTGAAAGCGTTCGGTATCTGTTCACTGATTATCTCTTTGACTTCTTCGAGAGTGAGTGCTTTGATCTCTTCTATCTCTGTGATTTTGGTAGACCCCCGCTTGAGATAGACATTCTCTTTTCCGAATTTGATAAAAGGCCCATATCGTCCATTCTCCACCGAGATTTTTTCATCAGCCCAGTTATGGATGTATCGATTCGCCTCTTTCTCTACCTTGGTAGCTATGAGGATACGAGCCTCTGCCTCAGATATATTGTCGAAGTCAATACGAGCTGGTACATTGATATAGAGACCTTTCCACTTGAGAAATGGACCAAATCGTCATTTCCCTTTTGCATATCATTCTCATTCATAGGTACCCACGGGTGCATCTTCGATCTTTTTGGCCTCGATGAGCTCAACCGCTCGAGTATGATCTACTGATTGTGGATCCTCAGTTCGAGGAATAGAGATAAAAGCCTCTCCCCACTTCACATACGGACCAAATCTTCCCTGCCCCACTACGAGTGCCTTGTCCTCATATGAACCGATATCTTTGGGAAATGAGAATAGTCCGAGAGCCTGCTCCAGAGTAACATCTTCGATATAGATCCCGGGTGAGAGATTCGCGTAGCGAGGCCTTTCTTCTTCAGCGAGCTCTGATGGTGCACCTATCTGGATCACTGGACCGAACCGACTCATACGAGTCAGTACCGTCCGACCTGTCGCAGGATCGATCCCGAGGATCCGCTCTCCGGAGAATCTACCCTCAGTTCCGAGAGCTGACTCAATCGACTCATGAAATGGAGTATAGAAGTCGCCAAGCATCTTCGTCCATTCAAGTTTTCATTCGGCAATCTGATCAAACTGCCCTTCGACTTCCGCCGTGAAACTATATTGCATAAATCATGAAAACTCCTGTTCGAGATAGTCGATCACGACAAATGCAATATCGGTAGGAACCAGTTTTTTTGCCTCGATGACGACATATCCTCGATCCTGTATCGTCTGGATCGTCGGGGCATAAGTCGATGGTCGACCGATTCCCTCACTTTCGAGTTTTTTCACGAGTGATGCCTCCGTATATCGTGGTGGTGGGAGTGAGAATTTCTGATTCCCAGCAAAGTTCTCAGATTTCACTTGTTCTCATTTCTTGACGGCTGGGAGTTTTTTGCTGTCGGATTCTTCATCATTTTCTTCATCCGTTCCCTCGATATAGAGCTTCATAAAACCTGGAAACTTGATAACCTCACCCTTCACGATCCAGTCTTCATCCACACCTGTAGGACTAAAGTGATAAGTAGTGGTCTCTATCTGTGCCTCTTGCATCTGAGATGCTACCGTCCGTTCCCAGATGAGCCGATAGAGTTTTGCCTCCATAGCATCAAGTCCGATTTTTTCTGGACTTTTGGCAATGTCTGTAGGACGGATCGCCTCATGTGCCTCTTGTGCACTCGCCTGTTTTGTTTTATATTTACGACCGTTTGGCATCGAATATTCTTTTCCATACTCCTTTTCGATAAAATCCCGAGCCGCTCAGATGGCAAGATCTGAGAGATTGACCGAGTCAGTTCGCATATAGGTGATATGCCCATTCTGGTAGAGTCGCTGAGCGATATCCATGGTCATCTTGACTCCATATCCGAGCTTACGAGATGCCTCTTGTTGAAGGGTAGAAGTCGTGAATGGAGCTCCTGGTGTACGAGTACCAGCCTTAACCTCACTCTCATTCAGGACAAATTGCTCAGTCTGAGGAAAGGTGAAGATCAGATTTCATTTTTTATCTTTCTGTGTATGGGCTCATGTGAAGTCGATACCATGACCCTGAAAAAATGCCTGGATATCTGCCTCTGTTTTCATCCGAGCTGGCTTGCCACTTACCTTGCTAAGCTCGATCATCATCGGAGTTGTTCCACCGATTTTTGCCATGATCTTCCATGACTCTTCAGGAACAAATGCTCGGATTTCTCGTTCTCGTTCAACAAGGATCTTGACTGCCACTGACTGTACTCGTCCTGCAGAAAGCCCAGGTCGGACTTTTTTCCAGAGAACAGGTGATACCTCATATCCTACTATACGGTCGAGAATACGGCGAGACTGTTGGGCATTGACGAGGTCGAGATAGATCTTGCGAGGCGTCTCGATGGCATGTTCGATAGCTGTCTTGGTAATCTCATGAAACACGATACGATCTACACTCTTCGGATCGAGCCCGAGAGCCATACAGAGATGCCATCCTATCGCTTCTCATTCTCGATCCTCATCCGTTGCTATCCAGATCTTATCTGCTTCTTTAGCAAGTTTTTTGAGTTCAGCAACTCTTTTTTTCTTTTCTGGAGAGATCTCATATGCAGGAACAAATCCTCATGCAATATCGATCCCCATATTTTTGGCTGGGAGGTCTCGGATATGTCCAAATGATGCCTCAACTCGATAGTCCTTTCAGAGAAATTTTTCGATAGTTTTTCATTTTGCAGGAGACTCTACGATCACGAGATTTTTTGCCATATAGTTTGAAAATTAACTTGTCTAGAGAGTAGTGCGAGTCAAGCGAAAGTCAAAAGATTTTGGAAAAAAGATCCTGTTTAGGGATCTTGTATGATTATCGAATCGGTTTGCGGATGAGTGTAGAAAAGTCGGTAGATCAGGTAGCAGATAGAGCAAGCTCATCGATACGGTAGTGTGTTCTCGCATCTGGAAGAGATAGTTTTGTACGTATCAGCCCTGCATGATAGAGTATTTCATCAGAGTGAGCAGGGAGAATAGTAAATATTCATCCGTCGAGTTTTTCGTTTCTCAGTGCGTTTGCATGTATGAGGATACTCGTAGTACAGTTGTTCCAGAGAGTGTTGTAAAACTCTGGCTCTCGAGAGAGCTTATCTGTACGGATGAGCATAGATCTGAAAAGTGCCTGCATTTTCTCTTTTGGTATATTGATCGGATACATAAATACTTGATTTTTTCGATAGTTCGTACGGAGTTTTACAACATCATTTTCACTCGCGATGACATACTGTATTTCAAACTGATTGAGCATCCCTTTGATGATATCAAAAGACTCTCATCGCTCCTTGCGTAGCTCAGCAGAGATGCTGATATTTTTCCCACCAGAAAATGAAAAAGAAAGCATCGTATGGGCGGGTCCATCTCTATCAGAAAACGGTGTGATACTATAATAAACAGACTCAATCTGCGAAAGATCAAAAGTATCATCATAGTAGCCAGGAACAAATACTGTATCAGAAGACCATTGGTGGTTTCTGATATTTTGGATAGTTACGAGAGTATCTCCAGACCATGAGATCTCAGGCAGGATAGCATCCATCGGATCCCAGTCCTTGTAGAGAGTTGGTTTTTGTGATAGCCACCATGCCAGTCCGATGACTAGAGTGCATGAAAAAACGATGAAAAAGACACGCTGGAACCAGTACCAGACATAGAGAATGATAATTCTGGTTTGCTTCAGAATCCAACATATTATGACCATCATCTGTGATGATAGTGAGTGTGGTCTATTTCTCATATATTATTTTTGTATAAAAACTATATCCCCTCCTTCTTGTATCCATGACTCAATCTTCGATATCATACTCTGTAGATCTCGAGCTGAGAGATTGCTCTGGAGATACGTGAGGACATAGCTCTGAGCACTTTTGAGCTCACCAGGAGCAAATACCGTCTTGTGGAGAGAGTCCGATATGTATCGAGCTAGTCGAATCACACCAGATCGTCGAATAGTGAATGATCCTGACACAGAGACAAATTCGACAGCAGAGATATGACTGATATCGATCTGAGCCAGTGTGGTGCCGAGTTCCCCGGTAAATGGATTGATATCTGGTGTATCTCCTATATTTTCTGCATGAAAGATCTGTTTTCATGTCGACTGAGATGGGGTTTCTGTTGATCCAAAATCTGTACCCAGTATATTCGAGAGAGCAAATTCCTCTTGCCATGAACGAGAGACATACTTACCATAGAGTTGTGAGAGGTACATCATGACTCCTCCGGCGATCATGAGGGCGAGTACACGAGTGATTGCACCGAGATTGTCTGTCCAGAGATCATATCCCAGGATCTTAATGAGGGCAACAGTACCGATATAGAGTCCGATGGTACGTACGAGAGGCATCTCTATAGATATACCTCTGATAATAGCTATAGCTGCTATGAGTGTGAGATAGATCGACACGGCAAATACTCCGAAGAAATGCTCGATATAGAGTGATGATACCGTCAATACTGCAATCAGGGAGACCGAGAGATCAAAATATCCGATAGCATCTCGTGATCGATAGCCACTATATCAGATAGCCAAGAGGACAGCGAGCGACGAGAACTGTATACAGAGTGGGAGCATATGTGCCTTGTCCAGACCATCGAATCGTGATAAAAACATGATACAAAATAATACCAATATTCCACTGAGAAAATATCGATGGATGTACTGACCGAACGAACGATAGAGGCTCGTGAGGATGAGTATAAAAGTCGACATTCCAAGGAGACTCCATCCATATGTCGTCATCGGAATTATATGAGAGACTCCATAACCAATAACGAGTATAGCTCCAATATGGATGATATCATGGAGCATCCTACTGTGATGCCTCTCAGATCTGAGGAGAAATAAACTGACAAATACAGCAACCATCGATATAGCGAGGATAGCAAGAGTAATATAGTCTCGTTGCATGATAGAGCCTATGAGTATGATCTGTCTGATAATACCGATGAGAAATACGAGACAAGCAGCCAAGTAGATACGCATATCAGGCATACGAGTATAGACGAGATAGAGGATCGTAGCCTCCAGTATCCATGCGATACTCATCATGCCGGGGAGATCCCCAAATACAAATGCAAGAGCGAGAGTAAAAAGTGAGAGTGGGAGAGCAAAAAGTATGAGGCAAGTAGTTTTTTGTGGAGCAAATAGTGTAGCGATAGTCACTCATCAGGCAGAGGTGAGTCGTGATGATACAATCATAGCATATATGAGATAGAGGGAAGCCTGGATGATATAGGCAACACCCATAGCGAGACCTGGGAACTCGATATGTCCGATCTGATAGATCGCTGTCGTGATGAGGAGAGCAGATAGAGGCAGAGCAATGAGGAGAGTAGATCTATGCTGGATATCTCTCGTACCTGAGATCATGGTATACGGGATGACAAGCGAGATGAGCAGATAGATAATGAGAGCTCCAGTCGTCACAGATACACTGAGTGCAAAGGTATCTGGATAGATCATGAGTATACCAGAGCAAATGATCGCCATGAGAAAATAGAGAGCATCCCTGAGACGGAGAGTAAATACACTCGCTCCAATGAGGAGGAGTATCGCCATTGCTCGAGTCGAGATGATGGTAGAGAGATCAATCGCTACAGGATCTGCGACGGTGATACCGACGAGTGTGAGTCATGCAAACCCGAGGAGTGTGATAGATCCGAGGAGGAGTGATGCAGTACGGAGCATCAGGATACCGAGCAGAGCAAATACGAGAGATCCCGTGACAAAGAGCATACCGATACTCTGTCCACCATCCACGATGAATCAGATCAGACTCAGTATAAAAGCGATAGCCCCAAATACCATGATTGATGCGACAGAGAGAAGTGACTGAAATACGAGCCAGATACCGAGAGCCAATACAGCAACGAGAGAGAGTGGGATGATGAAGTATGATGAAGTGACAAAAGTAGAAGCAAAGAGGACAATATAGCTCGCAGCAAGTACTGGTACCAATGAGACACGAGCCCGATATGATGAGACGAGGAGTCAGAGAATACTAACAAAAAGTCCGCCACAGATCACCATAATCGATGTAGGATCCGCATCGAGAGTAGAGAGAGATAGGAGGATAGTCATACCTACAACTCAGATCCACTGGAGGTATTCGATATTTTCTGATGTAGAGATCCGACTATAGATGATGTTGATGGTAGCGATAGCCAGAGTGATGATCGTCGTATAGATAACGAGGAGGGTGATACTCGAGCTCGTAGATCCGACGAGAAATGGGGTCAGATAAGCAAATATAAAAGCAAACCCAAGCAGTACTCGAGATCGGAATACGAGAGAGATAGCGATCGCTAGTCCCGTATTGAGTAGGAGTGCCACGGTCGTCATAGCCTCTGAGAGGAGAGCACCATCTCCAGTATCTACCCCGAGGAGATGTCGTCCAGAGAGAATCGTAAGATAGTTCACAGCGATCCCCACACCAAATAGTACTCTCGACTCCATGGTGATATCCTTGTGATCGAGAAACACTCAGATACCAATCAGGGTAAATCCAAATGCCAACCCAATGAGGGTCTTTCCAACTGGTCAGACAGCATCAAATACGAGCCAGAGAAAAAACAATGCACCGAGAAATAGGAGAATACCACCCACCTTCGCGAGCGGACGATCAGAGAAAAAAGAGTGAAGATAGAGACTGATCTGTGATGTCTCTTCTTGGGTATTTACTACTTCTGGATTGCCCTGTTTTTGTGATCCATGCGACTCATTCTGAGTTATCTGAGGGCTATCCGTAGCCACCTCGAGATAGGATCCGATGATAGGTTTTTCTGGTATAGTTGATTCTGTTGGTATATCTACGGATATCACAGAGGATTTAGTGGTATCGATAGACACCTCTGTCGCTCTCACTCACTCGGTCACTGCCCCTTCGATACTTCATGCAGAAAAAATAACTGCCTTGATAATACATCCAACCAATATTCATATAAATACACCAGTCTCGTATTCCCTATATCATACAAAGAATACGACTATACTGATGCCCGCAAGCAACGACACCACCCACGCCAGACGATTGAGGAGAGAATACATATAGAAAAGAGTAAAAAAGAGAACTAAAACAATCATCTAGAGCTTGAGTCGTCGCAAAAAGAATACGATACCACCGATAAATACGAGAGTGATCGTAGCAAAGATTATCATAAACAGAGTCTTGTTCGATTCGAGGATACGATCATCTGCCGTATCACATATATTCCCGATCTGATCCCTGTCTGTATCTTTTTGATCTGGATTGTATACGGCTGGACAGTTGTCAGATGCATCGAGGATCATATCACTATCAGTATCCTCACAGACATTCCCAGTAGCATTATTGTTATCATCCTTTTGATCTGGATTGGAGATCTGTGGACAGTTATCTCTCCATCACTCTACCCCATCTCGATCAGTATCATCACACATATTTCCGATTCCATTTTTGTCATCATCTGCCTGATTGGTATTCTGGATAGAGATACAGTTATCACAGAGATCACCTACTCCATCTCGATCAGTATCTTTTTGATCTGGATTGGAGATCTTGGAGCAGTTATCCGAAAAATCCAACACCTCATCCGCATCAGTGTCATGAGTTTTTCTATATTCGATATCTCGATCACACACATCTCACTTCGCATTGTTGTCGAGATCGAGCTGATCAGGATTGTAGAGACTACAGTTATCTATCACATCCCCTATATTATCTCGGTCAGTATCTTTTTGATCTGGGTTGGATACTCGCATAGCATTGTCGAGAGCATCGACGACTCCATCATCATCAGAGTCAAACTCACAAGCATCTCAGATATTATTCACATTGAGGTCTTTTTGGTCAATATTGGGGACTGTCGGACAGTTATCAGCTGGTCCAGAGATCGCATCTGAGTCATCATCACTACAGGCATCTCCTATACCATCACGATTGCGATCTGCCTGATCTGGATTACTTGTGATCGGACAATTGTCTCTGATATTTTCTATACCATCAGAGTCACTATCATTCTTATAGAGAGTGTTGGTTTTTGGTAGGAGAGGAGTCGTCACTGTAGGTATAGGGAAATCGTATGGGATATCTGATCTCTCTTGGAGATATTCTCGATATCTCCCCTGCTGACATGCATATGAGCCATATATCTGGATCTCTCCACCTGGAGAAGCAACGAGATACCTACTCACGACTCGTGGGAAAAAATGAAGCGTATGAAATCGGGTGATATCTGACTGAATAGTCTGCTTCAAAAATGTGACCCGAAGATATCGAAAAGCAAATGCATCGATTCTATCTGGTTGGGTTGATATATAACTTACCCCATCTTGAGAGATTGCAACCGTCACTTTTCCAGGAGTATAGTAGCCTATTGTACTCACGATACTATATGATGGGTAGATCTTCCCGAGATCAAATACATAGTCTACATCTCACCTACCGAGTAGATATGGATCTATTACCAGTCCTGTATACGGATCAAAGTCATCGAGTAAAAAGGTATCAATAGTATCAGGACTCGTATATCTGAGTGGAGGATTTTTCTCAGTGATATCGAGTCGAGACGGGAGCAGTGTGTTTCACTGAGCAAAAAAGAGGTCATCATCGACATTTTTAATCGAAAATGCCAGTACTCCAGATGCAGTATCCACGACACTCACCTCTCTGAAACACTGTGGATCAAATGCTGATACCTGAGAAATCAACACAGTAAATAATGCAGAGATCAGGAGGATATATTGCATAGAGTGAGCTGAGGGATAAATTCCAGATAGTATATATTTTGTTTACTCCAATGCAACCTCTAGGTCACCATCTTTCTTATTTTATATTGACATATCAGTATTATGGATTTATACACTTTTATATATGCAAAAAATCCTATACGAGAAAGGGAAAGTGATATATGTATCTATGATAGAGAAGTGATCCTGACCGATCATATCTGACTCATTCGTGTACTGGAAATCGGGATACTGGTACTGAGGTCAAAGCTTTTAACAATCTAATTGTATTGATTTTTTTTATATTGCAAATTATTTTATGGCAATTGCGGTTACAATTGCATTGCGTATATTTTGACTATCTTATCTCATAATTTTGAGAAAGTCTCGAATCTCTTCCATATCCTTATCACTCATACCTTCAGATTTGAGGCTCGATTTTTCGATAGCACAGAGGATCTCTTCGTTGATAGCCTGTCCGAGAGCGGATCTCACGGCTGAGAGCTGCTGGATGATCTCACGTACTCCATCCTCATCCTCGATCATCTGTATGACACCTCGCAGTTGTCATTCGATACGACGGAGCCTATTGGTGACACGTTTTTTTTGGTCGAGATCTCTGATTTTCATATTTTTTAGTAGTAATAAATATATACATATCCACTCATCATGCGAGTAAGATACCTGATAATGATAGCTCTATACACTACAGATATATAGAGTCAATACTCCCCCCTAGTATATAGATTTTTTTTACTTTGCAAGTTTTTTAGGTGTACACATAGAGTGGAGAAGAAAAATTTTTATTTTCCACGCTTTTGGATATACTCATCACCGCTTGTATAATCATCAGATATATGGATACTCCTATTCTCTCTCTTGTTCGTAGTTTTTTTGTATGACTCAGTATCAGCATCACGACGCTCACTGTGGATATCAGGTGAGAGGATGTCGATATCAGGATAGAGACCCCTGATAGTCCACTCCTGATCGGTATCCATGGCAAAAATATCGATAGCCTCCAGCATATCCTCTCTCGTATGATCGAGAAACAGATGGGATGATTTGTACATGTACATCTAGAGATCAATGATTATATCAAGCAAAAAGATGAACGCCTCTATCGATTTTTGGATAGCAAGATCCTGCTCGTACAATCTACTGGTAATCCAATACAGATAGAGAGTCTGACCTCATATGATCGCAAAAAGGCACATGGCTATATCTCGAGTAAAAATATAGAATGACTCTCCACCAAGAGTGATGGAGAATGAGCAAGTAGAGTTATGATCCTGTCATATACTGGTACACTCAGCCCATCGACCACAACGAGCAAGCCATCTCGACCCAATATGACTCATGTAGTGACTCCTCGGCATACGATAGCAGATATTACAGATGATGGTATAGGTATATAGATTTCGCTCTGGTTGTTCTATAGATGATATCCATGATGGGATTCCCACACATCTTTCTCTGAGTTCATTTTTTAGTCTTAAATTCAAAAATATACTCCGCTTCTTCTCCTATTGCATGCTGGTTTCAATACTTTTTCTCACTTGATGGGGATTTTTGAGGTATGGTACGGGGATCGGATTTATCACATACGAGCAACAGTGGGACTACAGACGAGCCCATCCAGAGCTCCTCCCCTCTCCTGATCTGGTCAAGATATTTGATATGGGACATACATCGAGCTATGCCAGCTGGGAGTGGCTATCACTCATCCAGTATATCGGAGACAATATCTATGCAAATACCTTTCTTGATTTTTCGCATACACTCCTCGATCATATCACATCACTGCATCCATATTTTGTCAAGCCATATGAGCTCGATCTGATCCTGATACCATTTGCCACGGGTGAAAACGATACCGCTGAAAAAAAGATAAAAAATACCGCTATCATCACCAACGCGATACGTCTCTGAGAAAAATGAATCCATACGCTCTGTGATAGTAAAAAAATAGCAAAAATCGATAGTACCCCTCTATCAGAGGCGCTCTGGAATGATACCACTCTAAAAAATCCTTGTCCAAGTGGGATGCTCCCGTATTATATAGCATTTGCATATTCACAGCCAGGACAATGACGTGTCAATGCATCTCGCTACTACAAGATAGCCAGTATGAATCATGATGGTCCACTCGCGAGCCGTACACTCTCCATACTGGCCCTCTCTGGAGAATGAGACTACCTCGCTAGTGCTCTCTCATTTGCACTCGTAGGAGCTACTGGCTACGACACTGAGCCCTATATATGTCAAAATCTCGCCACTACTATAAGTCGCGACATCATCAATCAGAGAAAACTCGATACCGTATGGATCAATGAGCTCATACAGACTGAATCTGGACTACGAGATAACAAAGATGAGAACAATCCGATTTCACAATCGAGCAATAATTGTTATGATATGACGACTCGTAGCATAGAATCCATCTATCGCTGATACATCGCTGAAAAAGCAAATGGCACTCTAGCCAAAAATAGCGATGATCTCATAAAACTCGGTGTCATAGATCAGATACCTACTCTCTCATCTCGCAAAAAGTCCACCATGTATCTCAAGGATGGGATCTGGCGATATCAGGCACAATAGGATATCATCTCTATCTATATTTTTCTACTATCCACTCTACTTACCACTATGCTAAAATTTGATCCTATCAGTGTCGCTGACTGGAAAAGTCGCTATATCAATACCCTCTCTATAGAGTTCGTGGCATCAGGTTGTGAGGGAACGAGCATACTCATCCATGAAAACCAGATCTTACCTGACTATGTGACCATAGACTCAGTATTGGATACTGTGTATGTTCCAGTGGCACAGGCATCTATACTCGATGATGGCTATATCACGAAAAATGGAAACAAATGGATACTCAAAAGTTCTCACATACTCACACGATGTGGCTGTGGGAGGAGCTTTGGGATAGCAACAGGTGATACTAAAACTGATAAGATCAGGCTACTAAAATCCAAACTCGCCAAACATACCTCCAGTCATCACTAAAAAAGTCTCCCCCAATTATTTGGAGGAGACTTTTTATATCTCTCTATGGAGAGATTATTTTTTGCTACACAGAGACTTGTAGCTCGCAGCGAGGGTGGTATCCTTGGCATACGTAGCTATCACATACCCTTCACATGATACCTCTGTGGATAGACTACCGATACTTCGGATTTTTTCGATCTCACCGAGAGCTTCGCTATATTTACCGATGATAAAATACGTACGATAGCGAATTTTGAGTATATCGAGTGTAGGAGTATTGCTCGCGAGCCAAGAGTTGGACAGAGAGATCACTGAGAGATATCTCTTGGCACGATAGGCAGCATCGATATCCGTATATACTACAGTAGGAGCTGTTGCTCCTGAAACAGGAGATACAGTAGGAGGATTCGGATTGAGAGTACGAGGATCAGCTACCCATATTCGTTTCACTCCAGGAAAGGTATTTTTTCCAGTTTTGGTGATATAGTATCCAGTAGTCTTGTTGTATTCAAAAAATCCTATCAGCTTGCGAGCATATGTCGTCTTATCAAATTGATAGAGTATCTTGGCATCATAGAGTCCCGTACCTGTAGTAGATCCGCTATAGACTATATCTACAAATACATGATCGAGGGATCCAGTCTGGACAAATTCATATCCACCGATACGAGCCGTTTTTGGGAGTGCATACGCAACTACAATCTTATCCCAATCGGTGATGATTTTTTTGATAAATGGAGTATAGAGTCCTCCATATATTCTCTCAAATTCAGCAAATGAGACCTCACTACTCACTGTCAGAGCGGGCATAGATGATGAGGAAGCGGTGAGAGATGGCGTCACTGGAGTGATTGCCCCAGTCATTGCTATAGTCCCTGGGCTCGATATCGGAGCCTGTATGACCCCTGAAAATGATGAAAGAGGGATCTTGATACCAGCCTTTCGCATCTCTTCTCGGAGGATCGCATTCTCAGCTTGGACATACTTTATCTGGAGAGCATACTGATCCAGGAGTGTCTTGGCATGAGCAATAGGATCTGACTCAGTAGCAGATACATGAGCTATGAGTGTAGAAAGTATGAGCACCGTGAGTATGATTTTTCGCATATATGATATGGAGAAAGAGTAAAACTTGGAATCAGTATAGAGACGAATATACAAAAATCAATTTTTTCACACCAACCATCACACGATATTCACGAGAAAATATATCTCCAGCGTGGTTGCTTTTCTGTATTTTTTCTCTATACTGCCGTCGACTCCTACAGAGAAGAGACAGGTATACGCTCTCTGAAGTCCATCAGGATGAAAGAGAGAGGAAAGTCTGGACATCTCTCCAAGGTGAGAAGAGCTAACGGCTCTGGCTCGGCAATATATATAAAATGTCGGGTACGGATAGTGCCACAGAGACAATACTACCCTACTTTGCCAAGGCTATGTAGGGGAAAGGTGAAAAGTCATCTGGTGTGATCCGCTTGATTGCCTGGGTATACTCGGGTGTAAGGCAAAGTCGCTACAGATGAATCCTACGAAAGTAGGAGTGGTAAACCCTCTCTGATGCAAGGAGAATGGTACTCAATATGATAATGTCTTGGAGCAGTCATAGAGAGTATACTCCGCTGGAGGCTGTGGGTGACTGCAGTCCTAGATAGATGTATACCGATATACAGAATCCGGCTTATTATCTCTTCTTTTGTGTGAGTCAATTTTTATCAAAAAATATCTTCCAACTATGAACCATATAATGTTGATCTGAATACAATGAAGTGGCAAAGGCACACAAGCCCGAAAAATCCTCGAAAAATACGAGGACTATGTCCTCTTCGAGATGGGAGGAGAACTCCGTAAATTTATCAAAACAGACAGCCCAGCAGCCATAGAGGCAAAATCATATATGGATCAAGGACTCAAGGTTCCGACAAGTGCCGTGATCGCTATGGCAGAAAATTTTATAAAAAATAATGTGAATAAGTCACTCATACTGGATGGAGTGATACGAAGTAAAGATCAAAATGATGCTCTCGCATCACTCTTTGGAAACTTCGATGTGATCTATCTCGAACTCGATCAAGAGACTGCAGTACAGCGTCTCTGTGGTCGTCGCATCGATCCCGTCACACAGGAGACATTCCCTACATCATACCAGTGAGCAACCAACCCAAAGACAGGTAATACACTCATCGTAAGAGCTGATGATACCGAAGATGCGATCCGATCTCGTATCAGCTGGTCGATATCAGATACCCTCCCCCTCCTCGATATCTGGGCAGCAAGTGGACATGATATACATAGGATCGATGCAGCTCAGAGCGAAGAAGAGATATTCACCGAGATAGAGCAAGTGATACAGAAGTAATGAAAGCGTCCCACGAGGGGACGATTTTTTTGGTGATTTTTTTGGATTTTTATGATTTATCCCTATGCTCATCATATCAATTTTACTTACTACTCACTATCACTACTCACTTCTATATCCACATCCCCTTTTGCAATCAAAGGTGTCCCTACTGCAAGTTTGCTTTGACACCTATTTTTGATGAGTTCAAGAAGCGGAGGTATATCGAGTATCTAAAAAAAGAAATATCTACATATTTTGAGTGATGAGAAGCAGTGCATCATTTTGTATCTGAGTCCCCTCTTCCGTTATGGTGAATTTTGAGTATCTGTCAGCAAAGTTTTCTTGGATTTTTCAAATGTTCCCTAGTTTGAAAAATCAGAAAACGAGATGAGTACAGATACCAAAATGAACCATGGAAGATTGGGAAGGCTTTTGTTACTTTTTGCCAAAAAGTAATAGGGAGGACTCTGGAATGCTCTGTTCTTCGAGATTTGCTATCCCGAACTCTGGATTGCAAATCCCGAGAAACGAAGCAAAATCCCCCTAGCCCGCTTCGCTATAATTCGCTGCTAGAAGTGCAGACTCAAAACCTTTCTCAAGGGAGAATAGAAACCATGAAAACCATCTACTTCGGTGGATGAACTCCCTCAATACTCTCACATGATGAGATCAGGGAAATCTTGGAGTGCTTTCCTTTTTATAGAGATCCAGATACTGAGATCACTCTCGAATCCAATCCTGAAGATATCACGAGAAAATATGTCGAATGAATCATAGAACTTGGTATCAATCGTCTCTCGATGGGTATCCAGACTCTCAATGATATAACACTCAAAGAAATTCATCGATCCGATCGAGATTCGATCATGAGAGCGTTGGAACATATAGAAACAGCGACCAATACAACAAGATCAATTTCGATAAATATCGACTTCATTCTTGGTCTCCCTTTTGTAGAGCCATGAGAGACTCTGAGTGGAATCAAGGAACTACATCAAAAATTCTCATATATGACACACACGAGTGTCTATATGCTCGAGGATGAGTCCTATCCAAAACACTGGAAATCCAATTCGATCACAGAGGATGAGATGCAACAAGAATTTTTGGATATTATCGACTACTTTGAGTCGATCGGATGGCATCACTATGAGCTATCCAATTTTGCAAAACCTGGATACGAGTCAGTACACAATCAGGCATATTGGGATCACTCAGAGACGAGAGGATTTGGACTCTCGGCAGCCTCATATGAGGGCTGAAAAAGATGGAACAATGCGAGTTCATTTGGTGGGTACTATGAGGGAAAAAAGGAAAATGAAGAGACTCTCACTACAGAACAGATCGAGATAGAAGAAATGATGTTCTGATTACGAAGGGATGGAATACGGATATGAGATCTGGGATCGCAGTTCCTAGATGAAAAAATAAGAGAGCTCACTCAAGATGGACTCATACAAATCCATGAAAATACAATAAAACCAACAAAAACTTGAATTTTTGTATTAGATCATATACTGTCGGAGTTGATATAAAGGTTTGCCGCCATAGCTCAGTGGTAGAGCACTTCATTGGTAATGAAGAGGTCTCGGGTTCAAGTCCCGATGGTGGCTCCAGTTTCATTTTTTCCTAGTCCCGATGGCTACTACAGTATATTTTTGAGTACTTTCGATTGTCTCTATTGTTTCTCCAATTCCCTCATTTTTATAGGATAAAAATATGTATCGAGCTACTTTTTATAAAATTCTATCCTTTTTACTTGCTTTATACTTTTCTATCCCTATAATTCGTTCCATTGATCCGCTTCGGCGGATTTTAAAATGCTTTGACGAAAACAGAGTTTTCTATATACTCTTGCCATCAGAACATCATCCATGTTCGTTCGTCTGAGGTCTATCTCCTATCCCCTACTTTTACTTTCTATGTCCAACTTTATCACCGAGGCTCAGGCAGAACTCGAGCACGTCGTCTGGCCAACTCCAACAGAAAACAAAAAATACATGACCTACACCATAGGTGTGATCGTAGTTATTGGTATATTTTTATCTATACTCGGATACGTGATCAACGAGTGACTCCTGATGGCACGAGCCCAATTTCCTCACGAGATCGTATCTACGAGTGTCAGCGGAGAAGATACTATCAATCAGGAGGAACTCGATCAGATGCTCTCTGGACTCAAGGCAAATACTGAAACAGTATCAAGTACCACCACTGGTGCTACTGTCCAAACTGGTGTTCTACAGCAATAGATTGTCCCAACTAATAACTACTAACCCCTATATCTCCTATGTTCGATCTCCTGAGTCCCCGAGAAGAATGAGAGTGGTACGTCATCCGCGTGATATCTGGTACCGAGGACAATGTACGATCATCTCTGATGCAGCGTCGAGAAGCATTTGGACTCGAACAATTTATCCTCGATGTATTTATCCCGACTCACGATAGTATCTCTATCCGCAAGTGAGGCGAAAAGGTAAAACGCAAGAAAAATATCTTTCCAGGATATATCCTCGTCCGTATGATCGTCAGCAACGAGAGCTGGTATATCGTCCGCAATACTCCGAATGTCACAGGATTTCTCGGAGCAGGTACTGTCCCTGTACCAGTACGTGGCGAAGAGCTCGAGCAGCTCAAGTGAATCCTCGAAGAAAAAAGTGAAGAATACAAGACAGATATGCAAGTCGGTGAATACGTCACTATCTGATCTGGTCCATTTGAGTGAAGCGAAGGAAAAGTCGTCGAGATCAACAAACAAAAAGGACTCCTCAAGGTCATGGTAAACCTCCTGGGTCGTGAGACTCCTGTAGAGATCGAGTTTTGAAGTATCAAGAAAAAATAGTATACCAAAAGATAATACTTTGCTTCTCAAAGACCCTAAATGCTATGTTCTAAGCTCTAAATCCTAAGTTCTCAGCTCTATATTATGCGTATCGCTCTGATCATTCTTGCTATCGCTGCTCTTGCATTTATGGGGAGTATTGTATGGATATTTGCTCAGAAAAACGGAGTCAATCTCCTCCCAACAAATAGTAGTAGTATCAAGATATCACCCGAAACTGCCAATCTCGAGATCCTGAGATCCCAGTGGAAAACAGAAGATCGCATCAAAGAGCTCGAAGCCAAGATCGATAAACTCTCAGGGATAAGCACACCGGAGATATCTACTGGTATCGTCAATACAGGTAGTATTGTAGTGCCACTATCCGCCACTCCACCCCCTATCACTCCGATATCTGCGAAGTTCCTCGGGCGTATCATCCAAAAGGTTTCCCTCACGCTCACAGGAAATACAGATGGTATCTATAATACTCATATTTTTGATACATACGAATACTCTACATATCAAGATAGCAAATACGGTATCACCGTGATAGCGAGCAAGCTCGCCTATCCTATATGGCTCAAAAACTGGAAATCCGTAGATAGTACTATCTATACGGTAAATGAAGTAAAAATATTTCCATTTACCAGTTTTTTTCTCAACACACCAAAACCCGACAATCTCGTACGTATCGTGATGCAAGTAGAGTCCCAAACCCTGCTCATATCAATAGAAAAAAAGAAATTTGAAGAATTTAAAAAAATGTTCAATAAAAAGTAGTACCGTTTCCGTCATTCTGAGGAACGAAGAATTCATCATCCATAATACTGGATCCTTCCTTCGTCAGGATGACACTACACTACATCCTATCATCCCTACTCCTCCTATCTCCTATTACCCCATCTCTCCTATGACTGACAAGAAAATCCTCCTCACTCGTGACGGACTCACCGAACTCCAAGCAGAACTCAAGATTCTCCGTGAAGAGAAGCGTGTCGATATCGCTGGCAAACTCAAAGAAGCGATCTCATACGGAGACCTCTCTGAAAATGCAGAGTACCAAGCAGCTCGTGATGAACAGGCTCAGGTAGAGCTACGTATCGCAGAGCTCGAAGAAATGCTCAAGCCAGGAGGCTATGAGATCATCGATGACAAGAAAAAGAAAACTGGTATCAACGTCGGGTCTATAGTAACTCTCCAAGATGGTGAAGATAAAAAAGATCTCATCACATACACGATCGTGGGTTCACAGGAGGCATCGATCCTCGATGGAAAAATCAGCAACGAATCCCCTATCGGACGTACCCTCATCGGAAAAAATACAGGTGATACTGTCACTGTATCTGCACCATCAGGCAAATCAGAATATACCATCATCAAAGTTGCATAATAGATTTTTTCAGAGAGCATCTGTGTAGCTTTTTAAAAAAGAATCCAACTCTCTAACTTCCTCATATGGACTTCCACACCTTTCTCGAAGAACATACCATCATTATTCCATTTTTTTCACTGATAGTTGCTATCGTCGTGAAGGGATTGGTTCATGCACTGAAGGGACGTTTTAGCTTTGCGAGAATGTTCGGGAGTGGGGGTATGCCTTCTGCACATTCGACATTTGTCATTGCTCTAGCGACAGCTATGGGACTCAAGCATGGCCCCTGGAGTGATGAGTTCATGATCTGTCTCGTCGTCTCTATCATCATCATCTATGATGCTATGAATGTCAGATATCAAGCAGGACTCCATGCTCGAGTACTCAACCGTCTCACTCCAGATGATGGTGAAACATTGAATGAATCCATGGGACACACTCCTCTTGAGGCTCTTGTGGGTGGTATTATCGGATTTTTCACAGCGGTGGTACTCCTTGGGATATAGGAGTCTAGTATAGTAGATGAATAGTACAATCCAAGTCATGCCAGGCTTATTCTGAAGTCTAGATTTCTGCATACACAGGAATGATAGGAATCATACTCTTCAAGTTACAATACTCAAATTCCAATCTTAGCCTTTTATCTTAGCCTTTGCCTATTTCCATGTTCTCTATCCACGACGAAGCTCAGATCATCTCACTCCTCGAATCCAACGGACATAAGAAATTTCGCTATGCTCAAATAGAGAATGCTATATACAAAAATCTAGTTACGGATTTTGATACTATCGAGACTCTTCCGAAGGATATCAGAGAACTCCTGAAGTCGAATTGTAGCTATACGAGCCTATCACTGCATAGTGAAAAAACGGATCCAGAATGACAGACGACCAAGTTTCTTTTTACTACTCACGATGGTAAGATGATCGAGGCAGTCATCATGAGACATTTGAGCGGGAGAAATACCCTCTGTGTGAGCTCTCAGGCAGGTTGCCCTATGGCTTGTACATTTTGTGCAACTGGCAAGCTCGGGCTCATCCGCAATCTGACATATGCTGAGATCATCGACCAGATCATGTGGGCAGTGCATCATCTGGCGAGAGAGGATCGCAAGCTCCGCAATATCGTCTATATGGGTATGGGCGAGCCACTCCTCAACTATGCAGAAGTGAGTAAATCCATCCATATAGCCTGTGGACAAAAAAAGCTCGACCTCTCCAATCGTCGTATCACGGTATCGACTTGTGGGATTGCTCCGAGGATTATTGATTTTGCTCGGGATTTTCCTCAGGTATCACTCGCGATATCGCTCCATGCTCCCAATGATGAAGCAAGGAAAAAAATCATGCCAGTAGAAAATACCTATCCACTCGATGTCCTCTTCTCTGCTATAGATGAGTATGTTGCTATTACCAACAAGAGGATATTTTATGAATATATCATGATCAATGGGATCACTGATCGTCTCGAATATGCTACAGAGCTCGGTGAGCTCCTGAAGTGAAGACTCGCTCATGTGAATTTTATCCCATACAATCCAGGAGAGGGTACCGACAGCAATGGCTATCTCCCGACATCCAAGATCATGATAAAAAAATTCCAGGATACACTCGATCGCTACGGGATACCATCGACAGTACGACACACTATGGGGGATGATATAGATGCAGCATGTGGACAACTCGCACTCAAAGAAGAATGAAAAAGTCTCGCCACAGAAGTCGGACGAACCCTCGGGAAGACTACGAACAAGATATAGTGATTTCTTTTTTCTGTTTTTTCTGTTACCTCTTGGTTTATGTGAATTTTCTGGCTCTGTGGTTTTGTCATCCTCGTAGAGGATCTGCTCAGAATTTCTGAAAGAGACTCTACCCACAAGGGGTATACCGACTATCCTACCAGCAATAATCCCGTAGGATATACCCTTGGGGCACAAGCCCACAGATATAATAGCAGATCTGGAAGGCTTTTTTGGAAATTATCTGACGAGAAACGAGCCCGATAAGACCCTATGCAAAGCTGGTACTTTTTCTACAAAAAGTACAGATACATATCTGTCACAATGTGTTCTAGAAAAAATCCTAACTATATCCACTATGCAACCCACCGATATCTCATCCAAATCCCCAACAGAAAAACCCTCTCGAAAAGAAGTACAACGAGAAGTCAAAAAAGCGAAAGCCATAGAAAAAACAAAGCGAAAACTCAAAACTGCGAAAAAAGCAGAACGCAAGCTCGCTGTCAAGGCAGAACGAGTCAAGGCAAATAAAAAAGCCAATAGCAAACGTAAGCTCGTGAAAAAAATCCAAACCAGAGAGGCAGCAGGTACTCTAGAGAATAACAGTACCCTCACGAGAAAGGTAGAAAAAAAAGTATTTGTGAAGGATAATTTTGGGATATTACCATCATCTTTGTAGATGAGATTTTTTTGATTTTCTCTCACTTTTATCTATACTCTCTCCTATGACTATCCATATCCCGAGTCCTCTCGATGACATCATCCGCAATATAGAAGAACTGAAGGGGAAGAACCAATATGGTAAGGCAAGGCAAACAGCACTCCAGGCACTCGCCCAGTACACGGATGACTATCGTATCTATGAGGAACTCGCTGATATCTATATATTTGAGGAAAATCTCGACAAAGCCGAAGAAGTGATCGGGTATGCTCGGGCACTCCATCCTGGATCAGGGACTGGGGCATACCTAGAGTGATATATTGCGACCGCTCGTGGCGACTTTGAGCGAGCGATCGAGATACTCACCGTAGCCAATACGAGATTCCCGAACAATGCAGAGATCATCCGCAATCTCGGATGGTCATATACGATGCGAGGTGATATGTCTCGTGGTCTGGGACTCCTGCGTCGTGCTCATGCTCTCGCTCCAGCTGATATGATGATTATCAATGATCTGGGAGTAGCACTCATGGCAAGTGGTGCTGAGGATGAGGCTCGTATCCTCTTTGAGAAAAGTGGCAACTCTATCGGGATCCAGGCACTCGAAGCGATGGATGTATAATGAGAATATAGAGCTGCGTTCTCAGTTCTAAGCTCTCAGTTCTAAATTCTAAGTTCTAAATTCTAAGCTCTCAGTGCTCAGTTCTCAGTTCTAAGCTCTCAGCTCTCAGTTCTAAGCTCTAAGCTCTCAGTGCTCAGTTCTCAGTGCTCAGTTCTCAGTGCTCAGTTCTCAGTTCTAAGCTCTCAGTTCTAAGCTCTAAGCTCTAAGCTCTAAGCTCTCATTTCTAAATTCTAAATTCTACCAATGTTTACTCTCCCTATCTGAGACCTGCTCACGAGCTATACTGGTGACTCTCGTGAATTTACTTTTACGGGACCGATTTTTGATGGATACTATGATGACATCCGTTTTCTATCGGACCTCGATTTTCATATCCAGATCATGACACTCGACGATGGAGTCAATGTCTCATGGGGCTATCTGAGAGCCACTGTGGAATACGAAGGGAAAAAACAAATCATCAATGAATGAGAATTTGATAGAACTTGGAAAACGCATCTCGAGACAGGAGATCCTGATGACATACGAGAGATCAGCTCTGGCAATACGATAGACCTCTGACCTGTCATCCGCGAAGAGATCATCATGGCATGTCACAATAGTTTCTAGATTTTTAAAAATTTCCTATTTTAGGAAATTTTTTGTATATTGTAGTATTTGAAATACGCTGTATTTCCATGAGAGTGGGATCAGTATTTTTGGAGGCAGAGCGAGGAGAGATCAGCCAAATCGAGACTTGAACTCCGTCACACCGATGAGTGGATCCATAGAATCACTCGGATCAGCTACTCCGAGAAAGTCATAGGAAATGAGTCACTGATTTTGAGCATCCTGTATCGCTGTCCACTGGAGGAGATATGGTGCCATATGTCGACGATCAGTAGATGATGATGCTCCATAGTAGTATATCGACTCTAGTGCTGTGGCTATCCATATCCCTGCTGCTATCACTCGATCCTCATATCGAGCAAAGTAGAGATCCCCTCCTCATACCGTGAGAAATGCCTCATAATACAATCGACTGTTTCCTGAAAATTTATCTCGAGCTGTAGTATCATGGAGGAGATTCATCCATATATCCATATTCTCAGGTGTAGGAGGCACTACATGTACTGTTACTCAGCGTTTCTCAGCGAGTCGTATATTGTATCGGCACTTTTCATGCATCTGCGAGAGGATATCTCATCCTGATACAGTCAAGTCCAGAATACGAGTATATGGAGTGAGGAATTTTTTATATGGACTCTGTACCTTTCTATACTGCGTACTTCCACTATGCAAAGATCAAAATATTCAGAGATCAAAGCCCTCTCCTAGTGGCTCAACCTGGAGATAGAGTATTCATTTCTTTTTGAGTTCTTCGCAGAGCAAATGCCAAAAATCCACTCATTGCTCACTCACCTGTGCTGTAGAAACCCCGAGCACAAATGCCCCATATTGCCCGATCCCAATAGATCTGATCTCTACCAAGACTCTCGAATCAGCGTCCCCCCAATACCAGACCTCTCTCGCTTGTGATGAAAATAACAATATATCTCTCCAGCGGATTGACTGCCAAAACGAAAGTCCATCTTGTTCTACGAGGTATGTCTCCAAAAAACTATATCACATATCGAAAGTGTACAAAAAACAAGCGAAAAGCAAGGAAAAAGTTGCAAGAAAATATGAAACCTGTTATACTCGATAGGTATTTTTATATATTATGGATATCGGGATCTAAACCTATTCATAATTTATGATTCATAATCTATAATTCTTATCCTATGCTCACCCAACTGGAAGTCAACAAATCATCGACCAATACTGGTATCAAGATATTTGCATTCAAATGAGAACTCGACGAAACCAATGTAGACAATACATTCTCTGGTATTATTGGCGAAATAGGAGACTTTGAACACTCTCGGACACTATTTGACCTCAAGGAGCTCACCTATCTCAATAGCAAATCTATCGGCTATATTGCTGATATTGCCCAACGTAGTGAGGATGGAGGTGGCAAATTTTCCCTCTGTGCCCTCTCGAGCGAAGTACACGATACCCTCGATCTCGTCGGGATCACATCAATTGTGCCAGTCTATGAGAGCTCTGATACGGCGATCATCGAACTCAGTAAATAGTATCATCATATTCTACAAATATATTTATCACCATTATGGCTAAATCCACTCCAGAAAAACCATCCGAAAGAGAAAACAGTGAAACCAAAAATAATACACAATGAGAACTTAATCGTCTACAAAATGAACTCGATAAAGCTCAAACCCCAGAACAAAAGAAAACCATCCGTAATGAGATACTCTCTATACGTCGTTCTGTAAATAGAACCAAACAGCATACTCAGATTGCTTGAGAAAAACTTGCAGAATGAAAAAATAGCCTCGATGACATCAGTGCGGCCGATCTGATGCGGATCGATAAAGAAATACCAAAAGAACGTCGTGGTGAATTTTTGTCCAAATCGTTCCTCTATAGGCAAACTACTGATACAGAAGACAATGTATTCCAAGAAGCAACTGATGGAAAGAATCTCAAAGAATGAGATACTCTCTATGTGGATTTTGGGAACAATAAGAGTGCCAACAATCGTATCGGCCTGGGACATATGCTCGGCGTAGATACGAGCCATGTCAAGGTGAATGGCAAGATTGGAGTACGCTCCATAGTAAACAATCGAGTAGGCTACTACATAGAAAATAATGACAAGGGGTATATCCCGGTCTATACTGGTGATCTCGTCACTATCCCAACTCATACTGAGATCGAGAAATTTAAAAAAGATACCATATCACAAGCCATAGTACAAAATACCAAACAAGAAGACTCTGATATAGCAAATGATGCCTATATAGGTCGACTCGAGTCAATGAGTATTCATGCAGTAGAGATCAATGCAAATATCAATGAGTCATATATATTCTGGAAATCTAAAGGATTCACCCATGAACAAACATCGGGGATAATCGCCAATGAATACAAAGAAAGTAATGGAAATCCACGAGCTATGAATGGAGTAGTAGCTGTAGGTATATTCCAATGGGAAAAGCCTCGTAGTACAACCATAGAGGTACAATTCGGGAAAAAAATACTCGATATGTCTCATACTGAGCAACTCAATGCCGCATACTGGGAAATGACACAGGGATGAGAGTCAAGAGTACTAGAACCACTCAAGAAAGCTAAAACAGCAAGAGAAGCTGGAGCTATATTTTCTGAGCTCTATGAGCGACCAAAGCTGAGAGACTATGAGATGAATACTCGAGGTGAAATGGCGGAGGCATTTGCTATACTCCTGGATCCAGAGTGACGATCAAATAATCTCGGTGAGCATGTAGTGCAAAGATGACCTGCTCAGACTGGAACAAATTCATGTGGTGCAGCAGTGCGTAAGCTACTGGAGTCCTATGGGGTAAATGGTCTCCCTGAGACAGGTGCTGATGGAAAAAACTGGGAATCAATACTCAATAATCGCCCATCGCAGTTTATCAAAATGAAAATATCACATCCAGATCAGGCATATCCTGGTGCCATACTAGTATATGATGGGAGTGGCTCTGAGGGTAGTACCATGAATAAACAATTCGGTCATGTAGAAATCAAGTGATCTGATGGTAAATACTACTCCTACTACGAAGGTTCGCGAGCATGATGATCCGCTGCTAACACAGAAAAAGATCCAAATAAGTATGCAGATATCACTGGATTCATCGGATATGCCTACTATCCAAAACAGTCAAAGGCTAACTAAAACAATCTCCCCTGCTCCTCTGGAATCCCATTCTGGAGGGGTTTTTGTATAGTCATCAGTCTTTTGATATCCGTCTTGAGATCGTATCCGATCAGCTCGATATCTGACTCTATCAGATACGTGATAAATACACTACAATCTACCACTCGAGGATCGATAGTATATACCTCGCTCGCATATCCGATCACGATCTTGCTAGTAGCATCTGTAGAAAGGAGTATAGATGTATCTATGGGGGCTGCGTCTATCTGGACTTGTAGTGTCTCGATTTTCCCTATCGTATCGAGTGGTATTGTGTGTACTTTTGGAATTTCTCTGACTGGAGCGAGATGACTCTGTGGTATGAGTGAGCGAAATTCATACCGCATCAAGCACTCTATATACTCTGACTCAGATACATTTTCCGAAATTGGAGTTTCTGGCATATCTCCGATATCGAGATCGATACAGATCGTCGCGAGTTTTTGCGAGAGGAGTGCCATCTCCCATTCTCGTTCAAATACTTCACACATCTTCTGTGTGAGCTCTCCACGATGCTCATAGATTCATTCGAGAGAGCTGTATTTTGAGAGGAGATCTATTGCTTTTTTGGGACCAAATCCAGCAATCCCAGGGATATTGTCCGAGCTATCCCCGACAATCGCGAGAAAGTCTCTCACCTGATGAGTAGGGACTCAGAATTTTTCCATGACGTCAGATTCTTTCATAAATTTTCGCTTCATAGCATCATATATATGTACCCTACCATCTCTCACAAACTGACAGAGATCCTTGTCAGACGAGATGATCACGATCTGATAGTCATCGTTTTTGTGCTGATGAGCGATAGATCCTATGATATCATCTGCCTCGTATCATTCTCGTGATATCACGGGGATATGAGCATGAGCAAATAGATCAAAAACCCCATCGATCTGAGAACGGAGATTGTCTGGCATCCTATCACGTTGAGCCTTGTACTCGGGATAGAGATCAGAACGAAATGTCCTTCATACATCAGTAGCTACCAATATAGTGGCATCTGGATTTTCTACAGCTAGACTATGGAGGAACTTCGCAACTCCAAATATCGCATTGACATACTGACCAGATCGAGTGGTCATCTCGGGTATGGCATAGAACATACGATAGATCAGATTGTAGGCATCGATGATGAAGAGAGTGTTAGTTTGCATAGAGCGATCATATTTGATATTTTATTTTCTCCAACTTTTTATACAAAAAAAAGAGCCGAAGCCCTTTTTCTATAGCATATATCTATTATTTTTGTATATCGCCAGTACCTGTAGCGAGACATCCAGCATTGACAACACCGAGTGTCGTACCACTCCCGACCGTCACAGGGATAGCCTGCTTACAACCATCTTTTACCTGAGTAGCGAGAGCCTGCCCCAGTTGTCCAAATGCAGTAGCATATCCATTTTGGAATACATTCCCAGAAAATGATGCCATAGCAGCACTATATGTTTCCTGAGATCCTGCTATTTTCCCATTTTGGTATGCAGCATCGAGATTTTTGCTAGCGAGATATGGGTATGCGATAGATACGAGAAAATAAAGTGATACAAAGAGTACCCATGCAGCAGTGATGCTCGATTGGATATTGATATTGTAGTTGCGTTCCATAGTAAAAAAGTAAGGGATAAAAAACAATGATAGTATATAAAATATATTGGATAATTCAATCAGTGAATCAAAATATGGCTTTACATTGTATGATAATATAGATTTACTATAGATACTACGGTAGTTCTTAGGATCATCCACTATATATCATAGGAAAAATATGCATATCAAAGTAATAAAAATATGAGCGAAAAGCTAATTTCATAGAGACAATAATTGTACGAGTATTCTATGAAAAATTTCTTCTTGACCTCCTCTTGCATCAATACGAATAAATCGATTTTTCATGATTTCTAACTTTTCACACTTATCATACCCATGAGCAATAGAGCGAAAAAAATCTACACCCATTTTCTCCCACTTATCTCATACAGCATCAAATGTACGAAAAAGTGAAGTCTCCACATCGATATCCATATACAATACGATATCTGGAATAAGTCAGTCTATAGCATCTCTATTTACAGAGAGTATCGTATCGATACCGAGTCATTGTGCCTCACCCTGATAGGCACACGATGAGAGAAATGATCGATCAGATATCACTATTTTCCCATCTGCAAGTGCTGGACCTACGATAGTATGGAGTGTCTGTGCCCGGGCAGCAGCATAGAGGTATGCATTGGTGAGGGGGTGCATACTCTCACTTTCCCATTCTTTCCCCTGACAGAGGTATCGGATATCCTCAGCAATAGGAGTAGATCCTGGCTCTCGTACATGAAGTATTTTTTCCTGTCCATGTTTTTGACACAAAAACTCAACCAATTTTTTTGATTGAGTAGATTTTCCAGAACCGACGATGCCTTCAAATACAATGTACATGTGAATAATGATGAGTTATGAGTTATGAGTGATATTTTTCTTTTTTGTGATAATAATACTTCGAAGAATTTTGAGTATTTCAGTGCACTGGAATATATATTCTTGAGATTTTTCATCTGAAATATATTTACTCTGCTGAAGTAGTTCAATCCAGTAGAGCGTTTCATCTGTTTCTTTTTGTGCTATAGCAAGCTTATGGACAAAGTCCATAGGACTCTCAGCATTTTGCGATTCCCGTATATTTGCACCAATCGATGTACCAGATCGAAGAAGTTGCTTACTCATGATAAATTCTTTCTTTTGTTCTGAAAGAAACTGATATAAAGCAATAATTTTTAGTGCAAAATCGAAGCTTTTCTGAGCAATAATACTTTTTTCCATACATTTTATAATTTATAATTCCTCATTTATAACTGATTATACAGCTATAGGTGCTTTTATGGCAGGATGCGGATCATATCATTCGAGAGTAAAATCTGCATATCTGAAAGCGAAAAGATTTTTTATTTCAGGATTGATCTTCATACTAGGAAAAGGTCTTGGTTCACGAGAAAGTTGTTCCTTGACTTGGTCATAGTGATTGTGATAGATATGTACATCGCCAAATGTATGGACAAATTCACCAGCCTCCAGTCCGCTTGCCTGAGCTATCATCATAGTGAGAAGTGCGTATGATGCGATATTGAATGGAACACCGAGAAATACATCTGCTGAGCGCTGATAGAGCTGACAGGAGAGTTTGCCATCAGCTACATAAAACTGAAACAGTGTATGACATGGAGGAGGGGCAGTATCTTTATCTTTGATGAGCTCTTCGATCTCTCATACATTCCAGCCAGAGATCAGATTACGACGACTATATGGATCATTGGCGAGGGTGTTTAGGACATTTTGCATCTGATCGATGATAGTTCCCTTTTTTGTTTCCCATGCTCTCCATTGCTTTCCATAGACGGGACCCAGATCTCACCATTGTTTGGCAAAAACTTCATCACTTTTTATATTTTCTACAAATTCGAGCAGTGCCAGATCCCACTCTGGAGAATACCTGGGAAGTTCGACATCTTTTCCTGTTTTCTTGAGATATTTAGCAAAGGCCCACTCATTCCAGATCTTTACATCATTTTGTACCAGATATCGGATATTCGTATCACCAGATATAAACCAGATAAGCTCGTGGATAATACCTCGGATAAATACCTTTTTGGTAGTCAAAAGTGGGAAACCCTGTGATAGGTCAAAACGAATCTGGTGTCCAAAAATAGAACGAGTACCGACACCCGTACGATCCATACGGTCGACTCATGTGTCCAGGATTTTTTGGAGGAGATCGAGATATTGTTTTTCTGGATGCATAAATGAGAAAGTTAAGAATGATGAGTCAATGTCTGAAATACTCACTGGGAAAACTCCTGAGAATGGATAATAGTGAACTCCGAACGAAAGTCTCGAATATATATATCTCCATCATACGAACCTGAAACCAAAGTCAACGCTACTTGATCGACCAGTCATTTTTCAAAAAAGGAATTATACAAAGCAGCTCATCATATGAGATAGAGTTCTGTGAGTCATTCTTTTTTTAGGGATTCTATACATAGATCGATATCAGAAAATGTCTCAACCTCAGGAATATCACTCCGAGTGATCACGATATTTCGACGATTTGGGAGTGGACGGACTTTGTCAGGGAGAGAAAAATAGGTATTTTTTCCCATCAATATCGTATGACCAGTAGTCATATCACGAAATCTCCTCATATCTTCGGGTATGTGCCATGGGAGAGACTGATTGGATCAGATCAGACAGTGTTCATCCATGGCGAGGATTGCTATTATTTTCATAAGTATGAAAAGTATGATTTATATAACTCCAGTAGTACCAAACCCACCCCGATCCGCAACTCCCATATTTTCGACGATCTGGAATTCTGGTTTTTCTATCTTCACAAACATTCCCTGACCTATTCGTTCTCATTTTTTGATATTGACTTCCTCTTTTCTCATATTGATAAATGGAAATTTTATAGAGTCCGTATCTCCACAATAGTCCTGATCTACTATGCCAATACTATTGACTTGCATGAGTCCATAGTTTTTGTATGTACTAGAGCGTGGAGCGATCACGAGACAGTATCCAGCTGGAGTCTCTATGACAGTCCCTGTATCTACGAGCTTCCACTCACCAGGAGCAAATACGACATCGTCTGATGCCTCAAAGTCAAATGCACAAGCACCAGGAGTCTTATATTCGAGGACTTTTCCAGAAATATTTTTGATACGAACTTGCATAGAACTATGGGTCAAAAAAATACTCCATGAATTATATGAAATTCAGGGAGTATTGCTAGTTTTTTTGTAGAATTAGTCTTTTTTTATATACCCCACCATATTTTGCTCCCCTTCCCCATATCGTCCTGTCTTTTTGTAGTCTTGATCTGGCGGACTACTCATCTCAGCGAAGAGGAGCTGAGCGATATCCATACCAGGGCGGAGTATGATCGGGACAGAGTTCATATTCGCGAGCTCGAATGTGATATTGAGATAGTGCCCAGGATTGATGAGTCCAGCCGTATTGTGTACGATGAGTCAGATACGAGCAAGAGATGACTTTCCAGAGAGTTGGATGAGATACTTCTCAGAGCCAAATTTTTCTATACTCGTACCGAGTACGGTCACTCCAGGACGGAGAATTAATCCCTGTTCGGTTGTGACAGTGATCTCCTCATACTCAGGGAGGATATGATTGACAGGATCGATATTGGCTACTGAGTACTCTCGTACAATGAGAAAACGATCACCCAGTCGGATATCGTAGCTCGCTGGCTGGAGGCGAGAGTCGTCAAATCCAGATATAGAAATATCACCAGAGTGTATAGCAGTACGGATATCGCGATCAGAGAGATACATATGCAGTGAAAAATTATGAATTAACAATTACAGATGATTGTATGTATTTTTTTATTATTTCAAATACCTTGAGAGAGTATGATTGGAAATTTTTTGAAAACATAGATTTTATTTGCAAAATTAAATAATAAACGATACAATGCTCTAAACGATTACTTTCAAATTATGGCTTTCACTACCGAAGTCAAGGACTTCATACGAAACACACTCATTCTGACGATTTTTTTTGCACTAGTCATCCATCTCTCATGGGGATATATAGTGCCTATGTTTGGAGTACGTACCAGCGCAGGAGCCAATGATCTCAGATTCCAACAATCAGACATCATCTATATGGGCAATATCGCAACTGCTATGAGTCTATCCGTATGACAAAAAGAGAAAATATATAAAAATACAACCACAGACCTCACGAGCACTACGATCTCTATCGCTGAGGTACTATCCGCCCCAGCCACTGGACAAGCCAAGCTCATCGGCAACAATATGATAGCTATATCGAGCTATGTCAATATTCTTTCTACAGATATCGTCAGACTCCTGGATAATGCTGTCGATCGAGCGACGAGCCTCCGTGAGCATATCAGCCTCTTGAAGTCCTACTACAACAAAACCAATGATCGACTCACAGTGATCAGTGAGCAGATACGAGATCTCCAGTCAATCCTCGATCAGGCAGCGAGTATAACTACAGGGGCAAAGTCTACGATGCAGTCATCCTACGATGGATACGACTATACTGGAGTAGATGGAGCGATAGATACCTATATAGAAGCAAAAAATAATGATACTAGAGCCCGAGTATATCTCATATATCTATCAAGATTCCAAAAAAGCTACAAACTCCTCCAGGTCAAAAATCTAAAACTCATCGATACTCTCACACAAAATAGTGATGCCCTCATCAAGCGATCTACTGTAGTGATCCCAGACTCTGGCAGTGAACTCGTCAAGTCACTCAAGCTCATACAGACTGAGGCAGAATCAAATGCAACAAAAGCAATACAGTAAAAATCTAAAGAGCCCACGAGGCTCTTTTGTATGACTGTAAGGTGTTTCTGTTTCTGTTTCTGTTTCTGTTTCTGTTTCTGTTTCTGTTTCTGTTTCTCTGTTTCTGTTTCTGTTTCTCTGTTTCTCTCTCTGTTTCTCTCTCTGTTTCTGTTTCTCTCTCTGTTTCTCTCTCTGTTTCTCTCTCTCTGTTTCTGTTTCTCTCTCTGTTTCTCTCTGTTTCTCTCTCTGTTTCTGTTTCTCTCTCTGTTTCTGTTTCTGTTACTCTGTTTCTGTTTCTGTTTCTGTTTCTGTTTCTGTTTCTGTTTCTGTTATGGAGAATTTTGAGTATCTTTGGTTTTGTTATCCTCGAAGAGGATCTGATCAGTATGTGTCTAAACTATGGGTAGATTCTCCTACGGAGAATGACAAAGCCACAGAAAACAATCAAATATTTGCAAAAATATACAAATTGTGGTCTAATGTCTCTATATAAATAGTCACTGTCATTCTGAGTATCTATTATCCGTAGGGTCACCAAAGGACGAAACGAAGAATCCAGGCCCATCTTGCCCTGATTCTCAACTCTCAGATCTAAGTTCTAAGTTCTCCAATCTATGCTCATACGACGCTTCCTCACATACTCGCTCCTCTCTCTCATCGCTCTCGGGGGATTTTTTGGAAATCTACAGATCGACACAGGGAATCAGACAGAGAGTCGTATAGTGATATCATATGTAGAGAATGGGGTGTATGCTGCCGAACCTTGTGATAGTCGCCCTGATTTGGATCAATGTAAATGAAAAGTTGAGTCAACTGACCAATCCAAAGAGTTCCAGAAAATGCTCCAAAGCCTTGTGAATGGACTCAATATTATTCTATGACTGCTCACTCTCGCCGTCTCTCCTGCTATCCTCTTTGCTGGATGGCTCATGTCTCCTGACTGGACAAGTGGTGATCTCTTTGGCCTAAGGGCTCCCATGTATGCTCTCTGGGTGACGGTATCCAATATTGTCTACTTCATCTATGCGGTCATGCTCATCCTCATCGCTCTCGGGACGATGTTTGGACAAGAGAAATTCTCATACAAGGTAATGCTCCCGAAGCTTGCTCTCGGTATCCTGATGGTACCATTCACCTGGTGGTTCGTTCAGTGGACGATCTCTATATCAGCTGTTGTCACGGCATCAGTAATGACTATACCTATGGAGGCAATATCCACAAGTGATGTAGGATGGATGGGGACAGCAAATATCCCAAGAGAAATCACCATACGAGAGGGTACTGATGCGAGCAAAGAATCAAAGATAGCATGTACTGAGAAAACCTGTATAAAGCCAATTGATTTCCTCGGACAACAATCAGGTATGTATGGACAGATGATGGTCTATGCATATTCGGTATTCAAGTTCGATCAAGTCAAAGATCTATCGAATAAATGGGATCAAGCAAAATCTATCGTAGATCTTGTGCATCAATGACTCGTTGGTGCGATTATGTTTATCGTATTTGGACTACTCACTCTCGCCCTCGTATCTATCCTCCTCGTACGAGCGATCAAGCTCTGGGCATATGCGATATTCGCTCCACTCTTTACATTTCAGTTTGTGGCTGGTTCTGTATGATCTGACAAGGATATGTTCTCGATCAAGGAGTTCATTGGACTCTGCTTCGTACCTGCTGTAGTATGACTCACATTGTCATTTGGACTTATCATTATAAGTGCTGTATCAAATAGCAAAATATCTGGATCATCTACACCTTGTAATGTAGAGGCTCTAGCAGGAGCATGATGTGATATCGCCAAACTCATGGGATCAGATAAGAATAAAATCACTCGAAAAGTGGAACAATTCCAATGATCCAATTCTTGAACTACTACAAATACCATACAGTGGGGCGATGTCAAAATAGATTTCATAGGAAAAGCTGGAGCATCACAAGGACCAGAGGCTGCAGCACAAACTGTCAATCAAGTGACTGGTGTACTTGACTCTGCTGGGGGCATATTCGGTACACTCATCATCGATATCATTGCTCTCGTCTTCATCTGGCTTGCATTCATGGCAGCCAAAAATGTGAGCAAAGCAGTCGCAGGTGCGATCGAACCATTCGAAAAGATCGGATCTCAAGTCGGCAATCTTGCGAAGAGTCTACCGAAATATACTCCGATCCCTGGGCTTGGTATGAGTGCTAGTACATTATGAAAGACTGTTGAACTTTCTCAACAAAAATTTGAAAGTAAGATGAGAACTCGAGATGAAGAAAAGATCAGCAGCCTATTTCCTGGTCTTGTAGAATGAAGTATTAAAGAAGTTGAGAGACTCAAGGCAGAAAGTAAACTCAAAAATCAGACAACAAATTATAGTGGTATCCAAGAAACGCTTTGAACACTTGCCACTGGAGCGAAATCTACGCAAGGTAACATAGATAGTCTCCAGAAAACAATGACTCAGGCTCATACAAATAGAGAGCAATTAGCTAATGACATTAAGAATGATAGAAGTATTATTGATGATAAACTAAGAGAAGCAGCTACTAAATTTGCTAATAATAAACCTCTAGATGCCAAGGAAATAGAACTCGTGATGAAATGGCTTCAGAGTAAGGGATCAGGAACTGGTGATGCGAGTAAGGCAAATTGATATACTGTTTCCAATGTAGCAGTAGCAAAGGATAAGGAAGCTAGACTAGAAGTAGTCGTTGAGTGACAACCTATTCAAGTTAATGTAAATTGAAAAGATCTTCAAATAGATACTGAAGAATTAAAGAAAATCCGTGAAGGCGTTAAGAATATGACTGAAAGTGAATTCAAATCCAAGTTGCGTTGAGTAAATGACGATGTTAAGAAATCAATAATAGATAAATTGAAGGAAGGTTGATCACCATTTAAATCATAATAATTTGATTATATGACTACTAACACCCACTCTCCTAGTGGGTGTTTTTGCTATCTCACATGTACCACATCTACGAGCTCTCGATCGAGGGTATATATAGGAGCTCAGCTATCTCCAGGGAGGAGATCTAGATCAGTCAGGACGATACCCGAGAGAGTCACGACTCGTCAGGTTGTATCATATCCGACGATCGATCCACTCGGATCTACCACTTTCCCTACTTGTCTCACGATAGATCCAGATCTACTCACCTCAGTATAGATGCGATCTCATTTTTGGATTTGATTCCTATTTTTCAGAACATCCTGAATCCGTAATCCCCTATCCTGAATCCGTGACAATATCGCTCTATCCCCTACTCTATCCCTCTCTCATACGTCATATCTCATACCTCATATCTCATATCTCATACGATCCCTCACGACATGATCGCTCGTCAGGATAGATCCGTCAGAGAGTCGCACTCCCATACCACGGATACGGATACCAGAGGTCATCGGATCTTTTCAGGTGATCTCGACAGTCTCATAGTCCCCTGTCGTGCAAGAACCAAGGAGTAAAAATACTGAGATGTATACAAATATCCTAAACATAGAATCCATAGTAGAGAAAAAGATAGAAAGTAAAGTTGAAAACTTCAGGAAAATACCTACTGTATGATAAGTGAAAAAAAATCTCATCCACATCACTGGAAATGATAGCTACGGTGTCGAACTCGAGATCAAAAGATGGCTCGGGCATTTTCAGAGCAAATTCGGTGATATCAATATCGATCGCTATGACCTCGGTGACAGGGAGAGTATGAGGGGTATTGGGGATATGATCCTCATGAGTGGTTTGTTTGTGGAGAAGCGACTTTTTATACTGAGAGGGGGACGAGATCGTCGGAGCAAGATGGAAGGGATAGAAAAAATACTCGACGAAAAACTCTCCGATATCCCCGATGATCACTTTTTACTCTTTCATAACATATCAGACAAGGAGGAGACTCTCATCGGATGGCTCGCCAGACACGCAGATGTGAGAAAAATAGATACCCTCTGGGATGCAAAAATCTGGCAAGAGCGATATCCTGATATCGAAGCTCGATGGATCAGTCTGATACTACGTACCTATCGGGAGGCGGAATCCCTACGAGAAAAGTGAGACTCCAATCCCCTCCTCGGACACGCTATCGCTCACACGATGGATCTGATATCACTGAGCAAGAGAGATCCTGATGGAGACAGAGGATACAGCAATACTACGATATCGCAGATACATATCACTGAAAAAACAGTCATAGCTCTCTGTCAATCCTACAGTGGTGATACGGTATTTGCACTCTCTGATGCGATCGTCAGTATGGATATCATGCTCGCTCTGAGCATCATAGAGCGGCTCAAAACTAATACCAAGTTAGATGACTGGCTCGGTGCACTCCTCAGTAGTCTACGAAGCGTACTCTACATACAAGAGCTCAAGTCATATGGAGTATCACCAGAAAAAATGAGTCAGATGCTCATACCGATGCATCCATTTGTACTCAAAAAATGATACTCTGTTCGTATTCCCATCATAGCACTGCGTGAATTGTATGGAAAATATATTCTCTCAAATATCGCATACAAAAGAGGGGAATGAATGAAAGATAATGAATTATGAAGAATACTGGCAATAGAGCTAGCCCTATTGGACTTGCAAAAATACAAAAATATATAGAATAAGTTTTAATATTTATTTGATCCTAGACAGTGCAATCACCATGTGATATCTCCTCGATATCTGTATAGTATCGAATTTATAATTCTTAATTCTTAATTATTCATCATCCTATGCGTCTCCTCATCATGAGTCTCGTGTTCCTCACTCTCGCAAGCTGTACTACTCCTTGGAACAAGGATATAGCTCCAGTGAGTACCAATTCTGGATCTACCACTGATATGAGCAATGTCGTATCTAGTACTGGATCACTCCTGACCGTCAACTATACCCTTCGTAGTGAGACGTCTGATGGTAAAGTCGAAGAAACTACTGTAGAGTCAGTAGCTCAAGCCAATGGTCTCTATCAGTCTGGTGCGAGTTACAAGCCATTCCAAGTAGCACTCGGACAGGGTCAAGTAATCGTAGGATTTGAAAACGGACTCATGGGTATGAAAAAATGAGAAACTAAAACGATCAAAGTTATCCCATCCGAGGGATACGGACGTCCTGTAGTAGTACCAAAGGAGCAGATTGCACCAGAATTTTCTATTGTTCGAGACAAAAAAATATTCCAAGATACGGTCACTGAGGTCATAGAAAAATCAAAATTTCCTCAAGAAATGCAAGCACAAGTCATGAGTGCCAAGGTGGGAGATACTCTCACGGGTGGGAGCAATGCAGTAGCAAAAGTAGTATCTATCAGTCCTGATACGATCACTCTCGCTATCGCCAATACTGGCAATCCATTTTATAAAAAAACCCTCAAAGTAGGTGCCGTAGCAAGCAATGAGACTGCAGAGTTCCGTGTGACTGATATGACAGGAACTGGGGTCACTCTCCTGATCAAAAATAAACAGAGTCCTTTTTATGGACAAAAATTTGCCGTCGGTGAATCTGTCACACCTCCAAATGCTACCAAGATCACCGTCATCGCTATAGATGATAAAAATGTCACTATCCTCGCAGATCACAAGTTCGCAAACAAAGACCTCTACTTCGATGTCGAGATCGTAGATATCCAATAAATATGATTTCTTTCCATATTATTTCTCTCTTTCCAGAGAGCATGCGTCCCTATCTCGATACGAGTATCCTCCAAAGAGCCCAAGACAAGGGGCTCTTTGGCTATTGTATCTACAACCTGGCGGATCATAGCGTCCGCAATACGAGACGAGTGGATGATCGTCCATATGGAGGGGGTGCTGGTACACTGATCACTATCGAGCCGATAGTGAACTGTATCAGACATATCATAAAAACCTATGGAGAGATGGATATACTCCTGATGAGTCCGAGAGGAGAGATCCTCTCACAGCCACTCGCACATGAGCTTGCCAGAGATACTGGGCAATATATCATCATTTGTGGTCATTATGAGTGAATAGACGCTCGGATTTTTGATATATTTGATATCCGAGAGATATCGATAGGAGCCTATGTCCTCTCCAGCGGTGAGCTCGCGAGTCTCGTCGTCATAGATAGTATAGTGCGACTCATACCAGGGGTCATATCTGAGGCGTCACTCCTCGATGAGAGCTATTCTGAGTCACTATCTGGAAAAAAAGAATATCCCCAATATTCTCGACCTGAGACATACGAGGGACATGTAGTACCATCAGTACTCCTCTCATGAGATCTCAGGGCTATACGAAACTGGCAACTCAACAATACGATCTAGAGCTCTGGAGTCAACGGTATAGTAGAGGTATCTATCGCAGGGACTACATCGCTTACTACACTCTCAGAGTCAGATATATTGGGTTCTAGAGAAGGAGCAACCGGAATAGATGGAGTGATAGTATCTGTTGTGATATCTGTTGATGTTTCTGTTGGGATATCTTCTGGGGCAAGTAGAGGAGAGAGAGATCCTGTGACAGTAGCTTCTATGAGCGATCCTGTCGAGGTATCGATAAATTGTATAGATCCATCTGGAGCAATACGAGGGAGATCGATATGGTTAGTACGCAGAGCGACAAATGGACGATCTCGGTATTCACGATATCTATCCATACGTGTCATCTGCACAAATCCTCAGAGTTGTACAATAGCATCTGAAAATCCCTGAAACGAAGTAGATATAGTACCACTGAGATAGAGCGGAGCAATAGATTCTTGGGTACGCTTGAGTCTATAGTAGGTATCTGTGATCGTCGCTATGAGTTTTGGATCAATCTTGATACGATCATTATCGACATAGCGATCCTTGGGATATATATACCCATTTTTCTCAACTGCATACATCAGATAGAGTGATCGAGTCAGGAGATTGGAGATAGGGGCATAAAATTGTACTACGAGTGTCTGATGGGCTATCTTTTGGAGTTCTGGGGATGAGAGTGAATTGATGTATTTGCTACTCGCAGCAAAGAGGGTATCAATGAGTGAATATGTAGAGTGTGACGTGATCGCCTCATCTGCAAGTATCTGTCCGATCTCTATAGTAGTGCCTTCTTGTTGTGCTTTTTGGATAGTTTGAGCTTTTTGGAGGATCTGGTAGGCATACAGTGATATATCAAAATAATCCCTCGCATCGATCTGCGTATTATCGAGCGTTCGCTCAAGTGCATCAGCAGTAGGTGTATAGGTATCAATGAGAGAAAAACTAATATCTCGCTTCCCAGATACTACATTACGAGAATAAATATCAGAGAGATGCTGAAAGAGTTTTCACTTATTGGTATCAGGGGTAATCCCGAGGATGCTGGCAGTTTCGGCATATACTTCGTCGAATTTGTTGTTTGCAACATTTCCAAATGTGGCAAATCGTGCATCTGTCAAAAATTTTTCTAATAACATCTGGACACTGTTTCATGATACAAGTTGCTTGGATTCCGCATTGATGGCATCTATTTTTTGACGAAATACATCTCGTTCCATCTGTGATTGTACAGCGAGTGAGAGTATTCGCTTGAGATCATTGAGTACATAGTAGTTACGTTTGCTCGGATTGTAGATCGATGCAGATTCCAGATCAGTCTGTACGCCGACAGCAATCGTATATCATTTGAGGTCTTCGACTTGCTGGATACGATCACGAAAATACAGGCGTAATGTCTCAAATACTGGACGGGTCCAAGCGGGGAGTCGATACATAAAAAATGCATCTACAGAACCCGTAGTGACACGAGGATTGGCAAATTCTATCCCTGTATTTTTGGTATCATCAGACAGCACTACCATAATACGGAACAAATCAGCTCATCGTAATTGGGCATTGGTCGCAGGGTCAAATCGTATATACATCCCTGGAAATAGGATGATACTCGTCATCTTTTCTCACTCTGATAAAAATGAAAGCTCCGCAACAATATCAATCGAGTATATCGACACTGTCCCATCAGGTTCAGAGGAGATAAAAAAACTCCCATTGGTAATCTGAGTGATCTCATATGAGTGATCCTGAGGATGGAGATGATAGGAGGTAAAGGGATCATACCATGAGATGATTCATGCGACATCATCTATGATAAAATCTCGACTCCCTGATAGGGATATCTGCATGCTAGCAGTATCTCTGAGGAACGCTGTAGACAGTCTCCCCAGATCCAATGCCACAATATTGTCACTACCACTACTCGTTGTAGCGTCATATGGACTATATGTGAGTGATCGTGCTGCCCCCTCATCACTAGAGATAGTGACGAGACTTTTAGTGATTTCTTTTTTTTGAGTATCTATCACTCATTCTCTATTGGATGCATACCCAAAAGAAGCATACACATAGAGTGATGCGAGGCATAGAGAGATCAGAGCGATGGAGATATTGCGAAAAAGTGTCATATACACACTCTAGCATATCACTACAAAAAAAGCAAAAAATCAACTATCGACATCCGTCTTTTAGAAAGTCTGATCCAATTTTCTCAATGATATCTGCTCTCTGAGAGAGTATGATTCCCATTTCACGATTATTTTCTATGGCGTTGGTGGTGAGGTTGTGACTTCCGATAAATACTTCAGATCCATCTCGGATGATCACCTTCGCATGGAGATAGGGTTTTTTGATAGTTTTCCATTGCCATGATGGGAACTCTTGCTGACGGGATCTATTGGACTCATTGTCTGCTGTACAGATCTCTACATGCTTACCTGAGTCGATGAGACCTCGGATGATATCGATCATACGATCATCTGTGAGTGTCTGCACATAGAAAAAAACATGATCTTGTGTACGCAATAGGAGTGACTCAATCTTGTTTCTCGTATCGAGTGGAGAGACTACTATGTGTGGTGGTATCGCGGATCTATCCTGAAATGGCATATGTCCAAAATCCGAGATAAATACCTCCTCTAAAAATCTGAGAGTCAGAGGATCACTATCGGTATAGATATATTCTCGATTTTTAGCAAAAAATGATGCCGTCCAGTTCCCCGTACTGATACTATATATATCATCAATAATCCAAAACTTGGCATGCGTAAAGGTATATCGATGATTATCTGCATATACAACAGTGATACCAGCATCTTTGAGTTTTTTGTAGAGTGGGGTATTGATACGAGGTGTACCAAACACATTGCCCTCCAGTATCACTCGTACATCTACTCATCGGATATGGGCTCGTATGATCGCATCCGTGAGCTGAGCAGCATCTGTCCAAGTGTATATCTCGATCCAGATACGATGATGGGCAGTGTCGAGAGCATCTATCAGTCCAGATCGGACACTAGCATCAGGGAGAGATCGGAGTGACCCATGAGATATAAAATATGTTCATGAGAGAGTGAGACTCTTCTGATCTTGTGGATGTTGCCTAAAAAAATGTTCATCGTATCAATTGGAACATCCTGAAAAAAACAAAAGTATGAAAAGTATACTTATCCTGACTTTCATATATTAGTCTGGTTTTTTGAATTCTTTTTGTTGGTGATACTCATGGAGTTGCTCTATAGTACTAAACTGTGCACGCTCATCATCAGAGTATCGAGAGAGGGCATTGACGAGGGCATAGACCTTTCCAACTTTTGGTACAAATGTCGCCCGAAAATCACCCTCATTGGCAGAAGATCGGATGAATAGTGTACCAAATTTGAGGAGATATCACCATATACTATTTTTGCTCACTGCAGAATCACGAATATTTCGATATCGGATATTGATAGCATACTGTGACCAGAGCCCATTTCGGATAGAGAGAGTGATTTTTTGATTGCCGACCATGAGCCACGAATGATGCCAGAGATAGTGATCGTATGCTATCAGGATAGATGCGAAAAGGAGAAATACACCTCCAGTCACCCACCAAGAGTATCCTGAGAGAAAATATGCAATAGTCGCAAGTGGTATCGCGACAAATACTACCAGCTTGATAGAAGCAAATACTGGGATTATCCAGTGTTGATGACACTTATAGAGGATTTTTTCCTCGAAGTTAATTTTGGGAGAGGACATAATAGTGTAAAAAATGAGAACTTGGGATCACTCGTGTGTGATGAATGGATTATTTTAGATACTAATGATGACCATGGTCTGTATGTGCCACTGGGGCTGCTGATGCATGATCGTCGTGTCCATGTGACCCCCCTGTTCATCCTACCTCATGGAACTCTACTCGATAGGCAGATGCCTCATCTTTGGCTCGATAAAATCCTATATGAGAGAGATTGTACCAGATAGAGAGAGCGACAGCTGATACAATATTGGAGAGGAGGAGCTTGTAGAGCATCAGCAATATACCTAGTGGCAGTATACTATCACGGTGGCTCAGCACAAAACCATATACAGATGATACCCTGATCGTATTTTGATAGTACTCAGCATCACGAAACCAAGCAAAAAATGTACCAACCTGAAATATATAGGTTTGCTCGATCATATAGAGTACTGTCGCACTCATGGAAAAGAGGAGAAATATCCCTACAAATAAAAACTCTATAGTCGAAAGTCAGGGATGCTTGGTTTCGGTGAGTACGAGTCCTCCATGCAGTGGAAAGAGTACAGCCAATACAAAGACAGCATAGACCGCGATACTGACAAAGAGCACAGCAAGAGGAAATGGAAAGAGTCCTCCACTCGTCCCCATTGGTCAGTTTGGGAGGAGGAGAACCGATAAGAGTATATAGATACCAAGTCCTACTATCGCTCCAAATGCGATCTCATAGAGCGTATGAAGTGTCCAGTAAAAATACATCACGAGTGTTGCAAAAAATATCCCAAAGAAGAAAAGGATATCAAATTCTGTCACCTGAAATGTCTGTGCAAATGCAGAAACGAGACCCATACAATAGAGCTAAAAAATAAAAGATACTCTCTACAAGATAGGGCATATATATTTACGACATATATATCGTATCAAATATTCTATTCTAAAGAGAATTGTATAGAAGAGTGTCAGAAAGGCAAATGTTGTGAACATTTTATCGTATATTTTTTTGATTTTATTTCACTTTTAGGCTCGTCAGATAGGCTATAGCGAGAGCATCTGCTGCATCATCAGGCTTTGGTATCTCACTGAGCCCGAGGAGCATTTTGAGGGCTTTTTGGACTTGGGGTTTTTTGGCAAATCAGTTCCCTGCTATTCCTGACTTGACCTGAAGGGGGGTAAATTCGACGAGAGATATCCCACGAGTAGCGAGCGTATAGACGAGGACTCCCCTTGCCTGTGCCACATCGATACCATTGGTGACATTGCGGAGGAAAAATAATCGCTCGATCCCACATATCGTAGGATGATATGTGTCGAGAATCTCACTGAGATCGGTAGCAATCTGCACCAGACGATCAGAAAAATTCCCACCAGGACGTGTCGATATGACACCATATTCGAGGATCGTTACTCGTTTACCCTCTTTTTCGAGGATGGCGAATCATGTCGTAGCAGTTCATGGATCGAGTCAGAGGATGATCATTGAGTTATTGGAGATGGACTAAAAACTCTCCCATCATATACAGACTCCCAAAAATAACAAAGAGTTTTTCTGGATTTCTTTGTGCCATCTCGATGATACATAGAGGATCGAGTACGCTATAGTTTATTCAGAGATTCTCCAATTCTCTTCAGAGATTTTCTGGACTCTCTACCATCTCACTTGCTGACCTCACTAGGATCAGATTTTGTATATCAGGAAAAATTGTAGTCACCAGCAAAATCGACTTTCACTTTTTCAGATTGACACAATACAGTATATCATCCGTACCTCGATCAAGCGAATGGAGATATATTTTTAGTTTTTGGAGTCCATCAGCATTGTGAGCTCCATCGATGAGGAGATTTGGGAGCAAGTACTGGAGTCTACCAGGGTGTTCTATATGGAGTAATGCTGACTGGATGACATCTTCTCATATTCAGAGAAATACTCATGCCTCATAAGCAATGCTCGCATTTGATATTTGATGGAGTCAAGCCATATTAGTATGAATTTTCCTACTTTTTGGAAATATGATTTCTGATCCTCTATCTTTTGCTATTTGTTCGAGAATTTCGTTCTTTCAATAGAGGACAACTGGTATACCAGACTTGATGATACCTCACTTTTCAAAAGCTATCTCCTCTAGAGTATCACCGAGAAACTCCATATGATCATATGATATACTCGTGATGATAGAGAGAATAGGAGTGATGATGTTGGTTGCATCCAGTCGCCCGCCCATCCCAACCTCTATGAGAGCATACTCACACTCTTGTTCACGAAAATAGAGAAAAGCGAGAAGTACACACTTTTCAAAATATGATAATCCTCTTCAATATGAGATAATCTGATTTGCGATACGAGCAAAGTCATCTTCTGAAATAAGTCAGCTTCAGAGTTCCTGTCATTCCTGCGGAGGCAGGAATCCAGTTTTCTGAATATAATTAGCCACCTCAAATCTCTCACGAATATCGATATTGTGGGGGCTTGTATATACTCCAACTCTTTTTCATGACTCTTTGAGCATCTGGAAAAGCATCTTCGCAGTACTTCACTTTCCATTGGTTCCTGCGATATGTATAGACTTAAAGGTACTTTGAGGAGTGCCAAAGTATTCACAAGCATCTCGAATTGCATCGAGAGAGTAGTCTGTGATTTTTTCTGTGTGAAAAAACTGTTCGAGAATAGAGTTATATTTTTGATTCATAATTTATCTGGGTAATTTTTCTCATGAAAGTTTTTCTGAAACCATCCATGTAACTCCGAGGATAATCTCATATATAGCTTTATCAGGACGAGGATAATCATCTGTCCATCTCCCAGCCTGGAGCAATCTCAGCGTATGGCGAGTAGATACTGCGAATTGTATCAGTTTTATATTTTTACAAGAGAAAAGAAGACACAAAAAAACACCCGAAAAACGGGTGCTTTGAAAACCTCAAAACAGCCCGTTATGCGGATGCATAGGATATAAAACTCGACCAAGTGATGAGGCGTGCAGATATTAACATGGGGGTATTATGGGGAAATTAGAAAGAAATGCAAAATTATTTTTGTATCTCTGTGAATCTCTGAATCCGTTGTCACTGATACTTGACGATATCAAACCATATAGAGAGTGGGTGGGCGAACGATATATCCATATCCAAATGCCCAAGAACCTACTGGCACATCGTAGAGAGGACGATAGAGTATCATATCCTCATCTGTCTCAGAGTGTTTGACAATACCGATCAGCTCATAGGTATGATCTATTCATCCAGTAGACTTGTAGTGACGCCAGTGAGATCATGGAATTAGCTCTGTATTCATGATAGGAAAAGTCATAATAAATCCTGCATATCATACACAACTCTATACCACCTCCAAAAAGAAATATTCAGTCTGATATACTTTCGCTCGCCGAGGATTTATCGTTTTCGCATTATCATATTGACACCCTGTACTCGACTGATCTTTTGTCCTGCTTGTATATCTGTCTTGGCATTCGCAGTACCTCTGATGACATCCATGATTTTCTGAGCTTCTGTAGAGCTGATGGGGTCATTGGGTCGGAACTGCGTATTGTTGGGATTGAGCCAACCTTGAGTATATCCATAGCTGATATAGGCATTGAACCCGATATCTTTTTTGAGATCTGTGTATTGCTCATCGATTTTTAGAGAGCTCTGATTGGCATTGGTATCTATACTCGATGTACCAAATCCATTTTTGAGAGCGATCATTTTTATAAACTCTGCTCGTGTCATATTGTCTGCGGGTCGAAACTCTGGTGTATTGGCAATGATTCATTTTTGGACCAGAGTAGCTACATAGGTATATACAACAGGTGATGTCACATCCTGTACTAAAACTGTATTTTGTGGAACAATCGTAGGTAGGCTCGTGATACTTGGAGGGATCACATTTTGCACGATTCGCTCTACTATAAGAGGAGGAGGATTGATAGGGAGTACTACAGGAGATGGAGGGGTATTGGTGGCATCTGTAGGGATGCTAGGTGCTGCTAAAAATACTACTGGTGCTAATACTCGAATAGGAGAAAAGGAAGGTATCGATACAGGTACTATAGAAGAGGAAGGGGCTGGAGATGATCCTTGCGAAGAAGAAGAAGAAGAAGAACTCGCTGATCCGGATGAGCCTGGAGTAGGAATCACAATCGGAGCAGGCGTCATCGTCACAGTTCTCGTATGAGTCGCTATATTTCAGGCAGTATCTGTCGTGGTATAGATGAGTGTGTATGTACCTGATGCTGTCACATCGACAGTCCCTGATGCCGAGAGAGATCATGATCCATCGATGGTATCAGTCCAAGTGGCTCAGCTATCTACATATGTGGTGATAGTACCTATCACATATGACACACTACTAGATCCATTGAGAGTGATGACTGGAAGAGTAGTATCTATATTGCTGACAGTGGCAGTAGTAGATCCAGTATTTCAGGCAGCATCTACGAAATCGAATGTAAAAATTCCATTCTGGGTAAAGGTATAGCTAACTGATCCGTTGTTGGTGATCGAGATAGATTCACTTGCTCCGGTGAGAGTAGCTATCACTGGCTGATTGGTCAGTGTAGTCGTAGAATACTGGAGAGAGGCAGTAGGATGAGTCTGATCCGTGACGATAATAGTCCGAGTCACCTGCGTAGCGATATTACCAGCAGTATCAGTGATATCATAGGTGAGGAGATAGGTGCCAGTATGTGTGAGATCCACCAATCCATATGGATTCACTGATCCACTACCATCTACGCTATCCATCCAGATAGCACCGCTATCAGTATATGTAGCTGTCAGAGACTGTGGGAGAGTGATAGAGAGAGGTCAGTTGAGGAGGATCGTAGGTGGTGTAGTATCTATATTGTTGACAGTAGCAGTAGTAGATCCAGTGTTTCAGGCAGCATCTACGAACTCAAATGTAAAGGCTCCATTTTGAGTGAAGGTATAAGCATCTGATCCACTATTGTTGGTAATAGTGATAGGCTCGCTCGCTCCAGTGAGGGTAGCGATCACTGGCTGATTGGTAGAGAGTACACTACTGTATTGTATGGTCGCAGTTGGGGTATTTTGATCTATCACCCGAATAGTGCGAGTCACTTGCGTAGCGATATTGCCAGCAGTATCAGTGATATCATAGGTGAGAGTATATGTCCCATGTGTATTGGTATCTACTGTACCATTTGCTGTGATAGCTCCTGATCCATCTACTGCATCTACCCATATTGCACCAGGATCACTATATGATGCGTATTGTGCGATATCCACACTCGTATTACCATTGAGAGTGATAGTAGGAGAAGCCTGATCTCGTACCTCAATAGTCCTGATGACCTGAGTAGCAGGATTACCTGCAGTATCAGTAGTACTATATGTAAGTACATATGTCCCGACCTGTGTCACATCGACAGTACCTGACGGCGTGATAGTGCCTGATCCATCTATTGCATCCGTCCAGATTGCTCCACTATCTACATATACTCATGAAGGAGCATGGGATAGAGTGAGAGATGTTGGTCAATTGAGAGTGATGACTGGAGCAGTAGTATCTATATTGCTGACAGTAGCAGTAGTAGATCCAGTATTTCAGGCAGCATCTACAAAATCGAATACAAAGACTCCATTTTGGGTAAAGGTATAGCTAGCTGATCCACTATTGTTAGTGATAGTGATAGGCTCGCTCGATCCTGTAAGAGTAGCGATCACTGGCTGATTGGTCAGTGTAGTCGTAGAATACTGGAGAGAGGCAGTAGGATGAGTGATATCAGGAACAGATACGGATATATTCGCAAGAGCTCCAGTATAAAAACTAGTCAATGATCGATTATAAAAATCACCAAGTGGCACCAGAGAATAACTATACGTAGATCATTCTGAGGTATTGGAATCTATAAAACTCGTAGTACCAGAACTGAATGTAGCAATCAAGATATTATCACGATAGAGTTGGACTGTCTTGATAGGAAAACTTGATACATTCGGGAGAGAAATATTTTCCACTGGATTGCTCCACGTCAGCTGGATTGCTTGATTCGCAGTGATAGATCATGTCAAGTTCGTAGGAGCAGATGGCGATAGGATATTGTCGAGAGTTGGCTTGAGCTCATCAAAAATCTGTCATCCTCCTGCTTCGGTGGGATGTGTCGTATCCCCTCCTCCAGGAGTTGCATAAAAGTTACTAGTTGTACTCAGTGATGAATTTGCTTGATAGATATCAAGTAAGTATACATTTGGATCAGTTTGACCAGAGAGGTATGTTCTGATAGTGGCACGAGGAGTGGTTCTCGGAGCATGAAATGGAGCCACCAATAGTATTTTAATATTGGATCCGAGAGTACGAATATTGGAGACAAATGTAGATACATCCGAAGCAGTCAGATTCGTATTATCGTTGGTTCCATGATTGTTGATGACCAGATCAGGGATACCATCAGCGACAAAATTTCGAGCAGCCGTAGAACTGATATTGTTCCATGCACTTCCATTGGTTACGAGTGGGACAGGGCGAGCAGACGAGAGAGAGCTACCACCAGAAGTCCTATATCCCTGTCAGGCAAATGCGACAATACCAACCTCTGCATTGAGATAGTTTGCCGTACGAAAGTCCCAAGAATTCATATTACGAAAACAAGATGTATTATCTGTCGATGAATTACAGAGCGCACGATATCACTCTGTAATCGAGTCACCATAGATGAGTACTTTGTTTGGTTTGAGTACTGGGCTTGCGAGTATGGCACCTGAACTGAGATAGATTCACTGGATTTGGATGAAATCCCTGGGCTCCCATCTTCATGCTGTAGATTGTGCATCATACCATATCTGTATCGTGTGTTCGATAGAGCTATCGAGTGCTGTTGGAGTAAAGTCGAGAAGCACTCATCAGGTAGCAATTGGCACAGATACAGCTCATGTAGTGCTCAGGGGCGTAGCTGAACCTGTGATGGTGATAGAGGGATTCTCCTGTGTACCTATATGTCCATCTATAACATAGACGATACGTTGTGGAAATGTCGCATTGGGCGTAGGTGCGAACTGTACCAAAAATTTTGATCCTGTAAATTTTGTCTTAAAATAAGCACCTACATTATTACTTTTTGGAGCAGTAGTAGTCTTGTCCCAATTATATGGAGAATAATAAATCCGACTATCCAATGGAGATATGGATGTGTAGAGAGTTGTGAGAGATGGAGTAAGAGGGATAACGTTGGAATATCCTCAGGTACCACTTGCATTGATGGCTGCAATACGAAACTCATAAGATACCTCATCAGTGAGTCATGTGACATTCATCGTTGTGCCAGTACTCGTTGTATGGAGAAAATCAGTCCAAACAGTGGATCAAACCGAACGATATTGGATAGAATAGTCAGTAATAGGACTTGTTCAGTCATATTGAGGAGCTACCCATGAGAGGGATACTTGCTGGGAGAGAGTACTACCAGTCAGATTAGACGGAGCAAATGGCAATACTCGTGGGATGATATTGAGCTCTACACTCGTAGCAGTGGTCGTGATAGTGGCATCTTTTTGTGAAGAGAGTCCTGATATATCACCTATGACTGGTGTACCAGTGATACTCCCTGCTGTGACTACAGTATACGTACCGATCGGGAGATCCCCAACGAGCTGTACAGAGGGAGATAGAGAAAATATAGCACCAGAGAGTACGGTAATTTTGGAGGTTGTGACCCCATCATGTTGTACGAGTATAGATCAATTAGATCCTGAAGATGTCAGACTTCGCATGGTCAATGATCCTGTATTTCCAGATCAAAGTCCTCATTGGATAGATGATCCTGCAGTATTTCAGAGGATAACATGAGATTTTTGGAGGAGTCCACTTCCTGACAGTTTTCCACCATCGATCATGATCGTAGCTCCTGTGAGGGAACAACCAGTACTAGTACATCCACTCGTATACCAATCAGATGGAGCCAATAGCTCACCATATATAGCCAACTCTCCAGCGAGTACCTTGGAAAGTCCAGAAAACCCATGAAGTCAGGTAAGAGTGAGTTTTCCTGTACCCTCTTTTTCTATACCGCTTTTTCCAGGACTCCTATCCTGAATCGATCCAGAAAATACCGTATTTGTACCGAGATTTCCAATACGAAAAATACTGAGTGATGCAACACTATCCTTACTTGCTAATAGTCCATCTCATTCGAGAGATCCAAAATATACGGTAGTACCAGCAGATGGGACGATATAGGTACCTCACCATGCTCAGGCAGTACGAAATGATTGATTGGGGAGATTTGATACCACAACCTGTGCATTGGATAGATTAGTATTCGTATTAAATGATACTACATTGGCAGCACTTCATCCACTTTTGAGAGTGTCAAATATGATCTTTCCGCGAAATCCTGAAAAATCAGACGTCGTCATATTACGAAAGAAGTATCATAAACTATTAAAATTGGAGGTAAATAAAATAGTGCCTGATCCCTGGAGTCATCGTGGAAAGTCAAATGATGTAGCCCCCCCTGGGGCATATACCATCATATTAGTACCATATGGTACAACTAGTGTGTTGGCGAGACTAAATCCACTATTGGTCAATAGAGAATTTCATAAAAAAGTCACACTCGATGTACCAAGTCAAGATACATGAGTCGGCTGTATCGTAACTCCTGATGATACCGTTATTCATCCATTAAATCCTGTACTCGCTTTCAAAAACTTGAGTATTCCTGACCCACTTATCACTACAGGAGCAGAGCCCGTGAGTGTCGTATTGAGTATTGGATTAGTATTATTGAGGAATATATTTGTCGGGGATGTAGTAAAAAGTAAGGTTCCTCCCGACAGTGTGTACGGACTGAGGGTGTTATTGAAGGTCAGAGAACTCGGACTGAGAGTTCCAGAGAGTGTGACAACAGCACCTGATCAACTATTTCAAAATATAGCATCAGATCAGTTAGTCCACGAGATATTATTCGTACCATTATACCAGTTTGATCCAGTACTCGACCAGATTCATGAGCCATCATCAATACTCGATAGATTGAGAGAGTTAGCATCCCAGGTCAAGTTCCCTACTGCATATACAGGATGATAGAGCCCGATAGGGAATATACTATATGTAGCGATATAGAGTACGAGGATGAGACTAGACAATACTTTCCGTATCATGATAGGGAATTTTTTATAAAATAAGCTAAATTATCTTAATTATCCTCTATAAGTCAATCACATATTGAAAATATATCTTGAAAAATACCAAAAATATTGTTTTTATAAATATTTATATATTTAAATTTTAAAATATATATTCACAGAAAACACCCGAAAAACGGGTATCCTTTGGCTCTATATCGAGTTATTATTGTTATGACTTCTCCAACACCGCCTTGATCCTCCTTACTCCACTCGAACTCGATTCTTCTTTCATGATTTTGAATCTTCCCATATTTTCTGAGCTCTCTACATGAGGACCTCCACAGAGCTCACGAGAATATATGACACCATTCTGCCCGACCATAGAGTAGACCTTTACGATATCAGGATACTTTTCCCAAAATGATCCAGAAACACCAGTTTCCTGGGCTTCTTTTTTGTCCATATTGGTGATCGTGACAGTGAGATTGGAGGTGATAGCTGCATTGACATACTCCTCCACAGCTTGTATCTGCTCTGGGGTCATCTTTTCTCAGTGGGTAAAGTCAAAACGGAGACGTTCGGCAGTGATATTGGATCCTGCTTGCGTCACATGAGTTCCGAGCACTTGCCGCAGTCATGCGAGCATGAGGTGACATGCAGAGTGTAGTGCGGTTGTCTCCACTCCATCATCAGCGAGTCATCACTTGAACTTCCCTGCTGAGGCGGTACGGGAGAGTTCCTGATGATTGGAAAATGCTATCGCAAATCCATCCACATCTACCGTGAGCCCCTGCTCTCGAGCAAGCTCCACTGTCATCTCCAGTGGGAATCCATAAGTGTCAAATAGAGTAAATGCCTTAGCTCCTGATATTTGTGTAATCTTTTGTCCACTACGTTCAAATGCTATACTGAATCCATTAACAATCTTCTCAAATTCCCTCACACCATCCTTGAGTGTCTTAGCAAACTTTTCCTCTTCCCTATTGAGTTCTTCGATGATTTTTGAGGAATTATTTTTAATAGCATCATAGATACCAGAGAACTGCTCGATATAGAGCCGAGCAATCTCTGCAACAAATGGTTTTTCATACCCCACCTTGTATGCTTCTCGTATAGCTCTGCGTATGAGACGACGGAGGATATATCATTGATCTACATTTTTTGGAGTGACGCCATCAGATATCATATGTGTCGCTGTACGGATATGATCTGCGATGATACGAGTAGATCTACGAACCTGATCCCAGTCTAGATCCGACTGCCTATCAGTACCAAATACTTCATGTATACGAGCAATGACAGGAGCAAAGCAATCAGTGTGATATACGGACTTCTCATGATTGAGCACTGTGGTACATCTCTCTATACCCATACCAGTATCTACACAAGGGGCAGGGAGATCTACGAGAGTATCAGCATCGATACGATTGTACTGCATAAATACATTGTTCCATATCTCCATCCATTGCTTGGGATCAGTACCCATATTGGATCCAGATGGTGGCTTGCCCTCACCCATCCAATAAAATATCTCCGTATCAGGACCACATGGGCCTGTCGGACCAGCTGCCCACCAGTTATCCTCTGCTGGGAGATAGGCGATACGATCCACTGGCATACCGATAGACTCCCATATCTGTGCTGATTCTGTATCTCTGGGGGCATTGGCATCACCCTCGAACACTGTCACCGAGATCATATCAGGATCGAGTCCGAGCCAAGATGAAGAAGTGAGAAATTCCCAACTCATTTCGATAGATTCTTTTTTAAAATAATCCCCAAGCGACCAGTTCCCGAGCATCTCAAAAAATGTCAGATGCGTATCATCACCGACATCGTCTATATCTCCTGTACGAACACACTTTTGTACATCAGCGAGTCTCCGACCGAGTGGATGCGGCTCACCGAGGAGATATGGGACGAGCGGCTGCATACCCGCAGTATTGAAAAGTACTGATGGGTCATTTTCTGGTACGAGTGGTGCGGATGGGATGATGGCATGGTTTTTACTTTTGAAAAAGTCGAGGTACTGCTGTCGTATAGTGGATGAGAGGATAGCCATAGAGGGGGAAAAAGAAAATAAATTTGCAATTAGGGGGAAAAATGATATAGTACGAATGTATCCAAAATCAAAGGGACCCTGCCAAAAGTGTTAGTGCTTCGGGAGGCCCTTTTTTCTTTTATATTCAAGCTTTTCTCTCAGAAGGGATATATAGGCTACATATTTACTCGGGAGGTATACTGGTTTATTATAGAGACTCGAGCAGTATTTGATATTTGGTGCCAGTATTTTTAGAAAATGATCATGTTCTATAAGAAAGTCTACCAATATTTTGAAGTCACCATCTCCAGAGACGACCAATGCTTGATCATATTTTTGATCAAAAAAGAATTTCATTGCATAAAATACAAGAGTGACATCAATATTTCATTTTTTATTACTCTTCAACATATCACCCTTCTCATTGAATACTACAATAAAACCAGATTCTCGTAGGTTCTCATAGAGAGTGTCTTCTGTTCATCGATATCCCACAAAATAATATGCCTCCTCAATATGGTATTTATCTCGTAGATATATCCGAAATCTATGAAAATCCAAATCCCAATCGAGTCATCTATACAAGTTCTGTCCATCGATGAATGCCACATTGTGTGCTCTATCTTTTTGCATACGGCTCATAATATAGAAAAATAACAAAAAATCCACTCGAAATAGAGTGGATTTTTGAGATGAGAGATCGATTATTTGATCTCGACTGTAGCACCAGCCTCAGTGAGTTGAGTCTTGATTTTTTCAGCTTCATCTTTTTTGATACCCTTTTTGATATCACCACCGTTGTCAGCGAGAGCCTTGGCCTCACCGAGTCCGAGACCAGTGATCTCACGGATTACCTTGATAACTGCGATCTTTGCAGCACCTGCAGAAGTCATCACTACATCAAATGATGTCTTTTCATCGTCACCACCAGCGACAGCTGCAGCACCTGCAGCAGCTACTGGAGCAGCAGCAGAGACTCCAAACTTCTCCTCCATAGCAGATACGAGATCAGCGAGCTCGACGATCGTGAGAGCCTCTACGAGTTCCATGATCTTTTCTGCGTTCTTTGATAGGTCAGCCATAATAAAAAATGATAAAAAATAAATATATTTGCCGAGATTTTCATCTCGTAGCTGTCTCCCTGAGGAAACAGCATACGAAAGGACAATTATGCAGCTGGAGCCTCTTCGGTAGCTATCACCTCAGCGACTGCTGGAGCTGACTCTACTGCTACTTCAGCGACTGGAGCCTCTACTGGAGCCTCAGCGACTGGAGCTGGAGCAGATCCGACGAGATCACCCACCTTGGTGAGGGACTTGGCAGTCATATCCTTGCCTGCAGCGTCGAAGAATCGAGCCAATCCAGAAAGTGGAGACATCATAGATCCGAGGAGTTTCGCGAGGAGGACTTCACGAGATGGGAGAGTTGCGAGTTTCGCTGTCTCGGTAGCATCCATGAGTCGTCACTCCATATATCCAGCGACGAACTTCATCTTTTGTTCTTTTTTCCACTCTACTGCATACTTGTTGGCGATAGAAAATGGAGATAGAGCATCACCCTGAGCGATCACGAGACCGACCTGACCTGGGAGAGTTGCAAGATCGACATCTACTGAGTATACATTTTTAAATGCGATACGAATCAGAGTCTTTTTTGCAGTGAGATAGATTGCATTCTCTGCTCGGAGATCTTTTTTGAGAGCGGAGATCTCGAGGACGGTTACCTTGGTATTGGAGGTAAATGCAACACTCGTAGCTGTTTTGAGGTGAGCCTCGAGTACTGCAAGTTGTTCTGCTTTTTTTGCTTTTGTGACAGCCATAATAGGGAGTGATTAGGATTTAGAATTTAGAATTTAGAATAGAACCGATACAATGATACTCTATGTAAAAACTAATCTTCTGACAATATTTGGGATAAAAAAAATCCGCACATATCGTACGAACGAATCAGAGTTATGAGATATGAGTTATGAGTTATGAGATTCTGAGAGATCTTATATCCTATACCTTATACCTTATACCTACGGAACCGTCCATCTCGGTAGGGTATTTTTAATTCTCTGAGGCTCACAGTTGAGCGAGAGAGAAAACCTACTGTCTCCGATAGAAGTGATGGGATTATAGTGAAAAAATATATTTGTCAAAAGATTTTGGAGAAGTCCTCTCTCATCCAGACTCAGAAATACTATATGAAAACAATAACCACCAATGATAGGTGGTTATCATGTGATACAGAGTATCATGCTCTACATACCGAGCCGAGCCTCTATAGCATCGAGACGGGACTGGAGGATGAGGTTATCAGCCTTGAGTGTTGTGTTCTCTCTCTGGAGCTCCTGGACACTTGAGACAAGGAGAGGGATAAATCCATCATAGTTCACACTCTTGGTCTGCATCTCATCATGGGCTGTGGTGACGAGATCTGGATATATCATCTCTACCTCTTGAGCGATGAATCCATATTGACGAGATCTCATATATTCATCTGTTGGATCTCTCCAGTCAAATGATACAGGACGGATCAGAGAGAGTGTGGCTAGAGAAGAAGTAGGGAGTGCTTGTATATTTTTCTTGAGTCGGATATCAGAGGTATTGGTCCATGATGTCCCTCCAGCAGTACCTGCGACATGGAGCTTGTAGGATGGAGAAGTAGTTCAGATACCGACATTACCGCTAGAAAGAATAGTTATCTTGGCAGAGTCGCTCACTCCGAGCATCATTGATGATGCAGTGGTATTAGTTATATTTGTACCAACCACGACACTTGAGTTAGCATTTCCAATATTTCATCTTCATAAAAGAACTGAAAATGAACCATTTCATTGAGTAGTATTATCTCTACCAACCAGTACAGAACCTCAACTATCACCATAGTATATCTGGTTATTTATACCCATAGCAAGCCCTACTGCTCACCATCCATAGGCGGTATTACCACGACCAATAGCCACAGCTCCTCTACCATTTGTAGTATTATTTGCACCCATTGCAACCGCAGCACCATTATTTGCTCCACTATCAAGTCATGCAGTATTGCTATAACCAAGTTCAACTTTTGCTGGCATAGGACTACCAAACTGATCCGCCTGTCAACCAGGATGAACACTTAATAACGCTAATCAACTTCATCAAAATTGGATACCATAACTAGTGCCTATATTGATAGTTCCATTTACATCCAGTTTTGCAGTTGGTGCACTAGTTCCGATAGCAACATTTCCTGCATTATAGTACACATTTGCACCACTTGTTATCCATTGACTCGATGCACTTTGCCAGCTCGCGAGACCACTCGCATCACTCGTGAGTACCTTGCCAGTTCATGGAGTACCACCGGTGATCTTTACTTGTCATGCGACTTCGAGCTTGGATCCAGGTGCAGTAGTTCAGATACCGACGTTGCCATTAGTCAATAATGACATAACACTATTTCCATATCATGCAAACAGCACTAATGGATGAGAACTCTCCGTTCCAATAATACCAGCTCATCAGGCAATAGGCCAAGATGAATGGCTAAATATTCCAGTTTTTACACCTACTGTATTTTCTGTTACGATGATTTTTGCGGTAGTCGCACCATTAACATCCAACACCTTTCCCCATCCCTGAACATTACTCGGACTACTAGTCCCAATACCGACGTTGCCATTGGATTCTGTAGTGAGTATCTGTCTCCATGGCTGAGCAGTTCCAT
>KL567401.1:70214-165052 GCA_000715275.1 Gyrodactylus salaris
TCGCGAGACCACTCGCATCACTCGTGAGGACCTTGCCAGCTCATGGAGTGCCACCGGTGATCTTGACTTGTCATGCGACTTCGAGCTTGGATCCAGGGGTAGTAGTTCAGATACCGACGTTGCCATCACTACGGACTCTCATAGCTTCTGTATTTCATACAGCCAGTGCTAGATTACCCGAACTAGGACCAGATGAGCGGAGTGTCATCGTGGTATTTTCTTGGACTCCTCATGCAGAGCCATTGGTCAATGCATAACCAGGCATGATATCGAGAGCTTGTGTAGAATTTGGGGAGATGAATGTTGCTCCATTATTGTATGATCCTCACACACCTACTACTACGAGTTTAGCATTGTTTGGGGCTGTTGTCCCGATACCGACGTTGCCATTGGATTCTGTAGTGAGTATCTGTCTCCATGGCTGAGCAGTTCCATCTTCGATAGTTCTGAGGTATGAGTTCCTACCTCATGTCCAAAAATCTGAAGCTATCTGAAACTCATATTGATTTCATTCATTGGTATGTCTATTATTAATCAGATGAAACCAAGAATTATATGGGGTTCATGTGGCATTGTTTCAATTATAAAATCATGATGGTAGTGGGGCATTGTAGTCAGTAATATAGCTTGTTTTGGTTGTATTATCTCCATAAACTACATTGGTAGCTCGCATAGTACCATTGACATCGAGCTTATAAGATGGATTAGTAGTTCAGATACCTACATTGCCATTGGTTGCAATAGTCAGAGCACTGATTCCTGTCGAGGGTGTCAGTGAAAAACTGGTTGTCGTATTCCACGATAGTCCAAAATTTGTGGCTCAATCTATCGGAAGATTTACAGAGAGTATCCTCTGTCATCCACTTCTTGTATCGAGAGCTGAAAATCTCGCTATTTCTTGAGAGCTATTTCATGAACCTACACCAAATGAGCCCATCACATCGAGTTTTGCCAAGGGATTATTATTCCCTATTCCCACATTCGTATTGAAATAGGTTCACCCGTACCGCTGATCCCGGAATCTCGCTATCTCCACTCATTTACTTGACCATGCACTTCCGACGCTATTGAGCTCTTCGTAGATACCTACTCATCCGTAGCCACCATGAGCTGCTATACGTACACCAGTATGGTTGTTGAGTACGAACTGTGGATATCCATATCCACTATGCCCTGCCGTGTCTGCGCCATATCCTCCAGCTCACCAGGATCATTGTTCTCGGGCGAGACCAGCATACCATGGTATACCTTCTCCGATAATACCATTTGCCATAGCACCCATACCCATAGCTAGGTTTGTAGAGGCTATCTCAGGTAAAGATATAAAAGAACCATATGTAGGAAGAGATAGATTGCCACCGATACTAACATTTCCAGTTGTTCTCTGTATAGTAAGTTTCGTTCCGGCTCCATAATCATCAAAATTCAGTGTCCCATTATTAAGATACATAATCATCTTATTGACTCCGTCCGTCCGATCTACTGATGCAAATCAATTCACAGAACCAACAGATCTGATTTCTCATTGTGTCAGGAGTCCATTAGATATACTGGTAACTCACACTGAACTCTGTCTGGTATATCCTGCGAGAGACGTACTTGTATCTGTTCAAGCCTGAGTAGTATCGAGTATTGATCATGCAGTTTTAATAATACTCATCTGATACGACTGGGCTGCACCCCAGTCAGCACTGATAATAGCATCTCCACTGGAATTTACATCCATATACAATGTTACCTGAGCATAGTTAGTACTATTTAATTGTGTTAGACTTCCCCTTCCAAGGCTATGATGATTAGATGACCATACCCATGTGCTCCCATGTACATAGTTTCAGCGAGTTGCAGATAAAGTAAACTGTCCACCAGTTGTAAGTTGTGCTGATGATATTCGGAATAATTCACGGATCCCGGATCCAACACTATATGTATTTCCTCCAAGATTGATATTGCCACTTACATCCAGTTTTGCAGTAGGAGCAGCAGTTCAGATACCTACATTGCCACCATATGGTTGCAACAATAACTTTGGATCAGACAGATCAGCATATCCACCATACCCATCTCCACTATGTCCAGCTTGGATGATACCTATACGCTCATTGTATGTTCCCAATACTGACATAGTCAGAGCATTATTTCCAGACTGGATCTTGAATTGAGAGTTTTGATTCCATGCTAGTGGACTACTATGCGTATTATTTTGCGATGTGATATCTCGCACAACATGTAGTCTTCACTGTGGACTACTCGTCCCGATCCCCACATTGCCTGCTCCAGTAAATGATATATTGACTCCAACATCACTAGATCCCCAGTATCCTCCTCCAGATGTACCACCTCATCCTACTACACAGTTGAGTACTCCACTCGATGAGAATCCACTGAGTACATATCCTGATGCACAGGGTGTGGCGAGCATATTTTTGAAGTATCTATTGAACTCACCATCTGGTACTTGTCAGATAGGAGTGATAGAGGGAAGATCTATAGCAGAGACACTCGCTGTGATGAGGAGCAGAGAGAGGAGGGAGAAAACTATATTGTATCTGAACATGAGAGAAATATTTAAAAAATCTGATTCTATTATTAGTTACTAGAGAGAGTATCTCTCAAAAAGAGACCTACTTTGCTTCGTTCCATCCTGGTGGTGGATCAGTGAGGATACGAGGATCGTACTCGATGATCATAGGAGCAGTATTGATCTGAGTGATATCAGATCGTTCTATTGGGAGAGCAGATTGATTAGACTCAGTACTATTATAGTTACGGAAGTAGTCCCAGTCATAGTTTTGTGTATTGCCATCAGTACCTGGGATACATCATGGAGTGAGTACGGGACATACCGGAGATGCTATACCTCACACTTTTTGCTGAGATCCTCAGATAGTATTTTTGGATGCGATGAGCCCTCGGATATAGAGCTGATTGGATGGTATATTAAAGGATCATAAGGCAGTATAAGGGGATATCGTAGCATTGGTCTTGGTACCAGAGATCATAGATCCCTCGGCATACATATAGGCATAGATCCGTTTTACATCCTTACTGATGATGATATTACCACCATTTCCTGATGCATCCTTGAGAGCAATGAGTCAGATAGGTGAAGTATTCCAATTATTACTATTTACCCATTCCTGATCTATAATAATATCTCATCATATTACTATAATTGATTTTTTTTGAGCATTGATATAGGAAGTCAAGTTAGCATTTTCTATACGAAAGTCGCTATTTTTCCGTATTATAAATGCAATACCATTGTTAGTGAAACTATCGAGATTATCATCACTCACATTTCGTGAGATGAGAGAGATATTTTTCTTGATAAAGTTCAGTATATCTGCATGGTTGATAGTCTTGTAGCTATATCCAACATCCTGATTGACGGTAGCATTGTTTTGTACAGAAAACACTCGAGAACCCGCGATATTCCCTACGATAGCGATCCGTCAGATAAAATTGACAGTAGCCCCACCGAGGGGATCAGCTACAGCATCCAGTGTAGGCAGATCCGTACTACTCAATCCTGTCCACATCGGCACCCATCCGAGAGCCTTGCTCCACCCGTATCACTCGAGGGCGGCAGTATTGGGATTGTAGTAGGTACCAGATCCGACTCCTATAGCTCATGATCCGAGTATGATCCATCATGCATTTTTACTCCAGGCTGCCCCTGATACATAGCAGAGATCTGTCGCATTGACAAATGCATTGGCACAGTTGATACGGGCAGTCCCATCCGCTACCCCATGACTAAATGATACCCAGCCGACATTGCCGAGCCAAAAACTCCCACTAAGTGTCCCATCAGCATTGATCTGAGCGGTAGATGGGGCATCAAATATTACTTTACCAGGATATCATCAAAATGATGATGAATTGCCCCATCCATTGGTATTGGCAAATATCCCACGAAGAGAGATGGCACCATTGGTTGCCCAGAGAGTGTATCCAGTATATCCAAGGAGAGAGATCCCACAGAGGGAGAGGAGGAGTATCGTGGAGAAAAATATTTTGCCTTTCATATCAGTATATATATAGTTGTATGGTATTGTATCAGTTGTGATGGGAAAATCAAAAAAAATGACTTCACAATAGTCACGAACTATTTATTGTATAATTCTTGTATTCGTATGCATATTTTTGAGGTATCAGTATTTGGCTTGCAGATAGCCCCGACATGGTATGGACTCATGTATGCTCTGGGGTTTGGGATATGTTATTTTTTTGTAGGGAGATACTATGTATTTAAGCAAAAAGAACACCTCGATAGCCTACTCACATATGTGTTTTTGGGGGTGATACTCGGGGGACGTGTAGGATATGTGATCCTCTATGACTTTTCATTTTTTGTAGAGCATCCTACGGAGATACTCCAGATCTGGAAAGGTGGTATGAGTTTTCATGGGGGACTCATCGGTACGATACTGGCAGTATTTCTCTTTGCAAAGAGGTATCAGTATAGATTTTGGTGACTCATAGATACCCTCGCAGTCATCATCCCTATAGCCCTCGGACTCGGACGTATCGGTAACTGGATCAACCAGGAGCTCCCATGATATACTCCCTACGATGGTATATATCCGATGATGATACATGGGATAGCATACTTCCCTGCTCCACTCCTCCAGATGCTCCTAGAAGGTATCGTATTGTTTTTGGTGATGTTGTATTTTTGGAGGCAGAGAACAGTTGGGAGTTGGGAGTTGGGAATTGGGGAACTTTCCGTTGTCTCGGATGTGCAATCGGAGACCTTCAGGATTGCACATCCTGAAAAACAAAAACTCGAAAAATCTTGAATCTTGTCTTGAATATTTCTCATATGATACAGTATCGCTCGACTCATCGCCGAAGGGTATCGTCTCCCTGATGAGCATATCGGATACCTCCTGGGTACTGACTGGGTGACTCTCGGTATGATCTATACCCTGCCGATGATGGGAGCGGGAGTATATCTGATTGTACGAAAATACCCCATCTAACTCCCCCCATAGGGGGGGAGAATTCAAGCATTGTAAATATAATTCCTCCGAATTTAGATTCTGATCCCTCCCCTTTTAGGGAAAGCTAGGAGGAGTACTGTTTTGGGAGGAGTACTATTTCAGAATACCAATTTCAGACTCCCACAACTGACTTTATTTGGAGTCAAAAAAAATCCTACTTCTCTCTCCCGGGCAATATATATCCCACAATCGTATATGACTTGATACGGACGAATCGGTTCCACTCTGCCACGAGAGTCTCATAGGATCAGAGCTCATCCCGCATCATACGATCATACGACATGACAAAATCCCGAATATAGATAAAGTAGGCATCTTTTTGCAATACGGGGATCGCCATAGACAGTCGCATGAGAAATCCATACTGATCGTTGATACGAGCATTGTGCTCGAGGAGCATAGGGATGCTCGTATACTCATGGATGAGTCCATCAGAGTGGAGCTCTGTCATGAGGTCAAATGCCAGATGCTCATCGACTACATGGGGTCGCATCACCTCTATCACCGCTGGGATTTTGGCAATTTTTTGGAGAAATATATCGATCACCCGAGACTCTACTCGCTCTATGCGACGAGAGAGAGTGATATATGTGATGAGATACAGGAGAGTGATACTGCTGATAGCAAGTATGATGAGTGCAATAGTATAGGTCATATGGAGAGTATATATTGATAGCGGGAGAAATCAAGCAAAGAATTTGCAAAATAAGCAAGTTCCCTATACTAGGGAATATGAATCCATGAAAAGTCCTCATCACCACGATCCTCGAACTCTCTTTTGTGGCATTTGCTTTTTTTATCGCATATTCGCTGCGAGTGATGCGAGATTGGATACCATTTGTACAGCTGCCGATCCCGCATATATCCTATGAGCAGTTTATACCATTTGTCATATCAGGTATAGTGATATGGTGTATCGTATTTGTACGATGAGGACTCTATCAGATACGGATCAATACTCCGATCATCGAAGAGCTACGACTCGTTCTGACATATAGTTTTTTTTGGTTTTTTGTCTATATTGGATTTGTATATCTTTCTACTGGATTTATATTTAAAAATGAAATCCCCAGACTCATCATCCTATATACGTATATCATATGTACTATATTTTCTGTCTCTATCAGATATACTATATATACTGTATACCGTATATTGTCAGAGAAAAATATCATACAAAAAGAAACTATACTCATCATCACAGAGACACATCCAGCGGTACCTGTCGAACTCGGAAAAAGTATCAATATCATATCTACTGACATCCGAGATCCATCATATATCGAATCCATCATAAAAAACAATTCTATCCATCGAATCGTGTATATAGGAAATATGATGGAGGGGCAGGATATATTTGCTCTGGCAAGGATATATGGTATCCCTTTTTCATATCCGAAAATATCACCCTATCTCTCAGGAAACTCACATAGAGAGAGTTGGATAGGTGACATCCCCCTTGTTGAGATCACACCGATAGCCATCACTATATGGTGACGTATTATCAAGCGAGTATTTGATATCATAGGTGCGACTCTCTGACTCCTAGTATTTGCTCCGATATGATTGGTGGTAGCTATATGAGTATATCTGAGTGATCCGAGTGGCCCCATCATCTATCGCAATCGTCGTATCGGCAAAGATGGTCAGATTTTTGCACTCTACAAGTTTCGATATATGTACTGGCAATATTGCACCAAAGAAGACTACGGCATCACAGATACCGCTCTCGCATATGAGGAAGAGCTCAAAAAATCTAACAATACGAGACAATGACCACTCTATAAAATAAAAAATGATCCGAGACGAATGTGGTGGTGAGCCATCATAGAGCGACTCTCACTCGATGAGCTCCCACAACTGTGGAATGTACTCCTCTGAGATATGTCTCTGATATGACCTCGTCCCCATCAGCCCCGTGAGATAGCACACTATGGAGAGTCCGATAGACAAGTACTGACCGTAAAGCCGGGTATCACCGGTATGGCACAAGTATATGGAAGGGATAAAAATAGTTTTGAAAATGAGATCACCCTCGATACATACTATATCGAACACTATTCTATATCTCTCGATATAGCTATACTCCTACGTACACTATTTGTGGTGATATCCCGCATATCAAAATAGATTGCAAAAAAGGGAAAAATGGATACATTGAAAATATATGAATCACTGAGCTCTTCTTTTTTCTTGTCATTCTGACGAAGGAAGAATCTGCTCTGAGATCAATAAAATAAGCAGATGTTTCGTACCTCAACATGACAGAAGTAGAATTGTGAATTTTTATCTTTTATATGTTATCTCCCCATGTCCGAACTCCCAAAACAATACGATCCCAAGATACATGAGCCACAGGCACAGTCCCTCTGGGAAGAGAAAAAGATATATAGACCAAGAGAAGAATCTCGTGTTTTTCAAAAAGAAACACCTACTTTTTATATACCGATCCCTCCACCAAACGTCACCGGCAACCTCCATCTCGGACATGCTCTGACACTCTCGATCGAGGATATCATGACACGATACCATCGTATGAAGGGGGACGCTACGCTCTGGGTCCCTGGTACAGATCATGCTGGGATCGCGACACAGGCACAAGTGGAAAAACGACTCGAAAAAAATGGAATACACAGAAAAGAACTCGGGAGAGAAAAATTTTTGGATGAATGCTGGAAATGGATCGATGAATACGGAGGAAATATCCAGAATCAGATCCGACAAATGGGAGCGACAGTCAATTGGGATAAGGAGCGATTTACTTTTGATACTCGCAACAACGAACTCGTAGAAAAAATATTTGTCGATCTCTATGAGAAATGACTCATATACCGTGGTGAGTATATGGTAAACTATTCTCCAATACTAGAGTCTGTGATATCAGATATCGAGGTAGAGCATCAGGAAGTCGATGAAAAAATGTATTATATCAATTATTTTGTATCTGGATCAGATAAGGAGCTCCTCGTCGCAACAACTCGCCCTGAGACGCTCCTCGGAGATATGGCAGTAGCAGTACATCCAAAGGATAAAAGGTATAAAAAACTCATAGGCAAGTCTGTCATCCTCCCGATCGCCAATCGTGAGATCCCGATCATCGGAGATGAGAGTGTGAGTATGGATTTTGGTACTGGAGCTGTCAAGATCACACCTGCCCATGATCCGAGTGACTTCGAGATGGCTCGCAGACATGGGCTCAGGACGGATTATCGTGTGATCGAAAAGACGGGATATATGAGTAGTGAGGCAGGGACTTTTGCTGGACAGAGTGCGGTAGGTGAGGCAAGAGACAATATAGTAGAGCTCCTGAGAAGCAAGTGAAATCTCGTGAAAATAGAGCCCTATACCCATACGGTAGGATTTTGTTCTCGTGGAAAGTGTCGTATCGAGTCCGTTGTATCTACTCAGTGGTTTGTAAGGGCTAGTAAAATGGCAGAAAAGGTAACACAAGGATATGAAAACAATGAATTCCAGATACTTCCAGAACGATTTGAAAAGACATTTGAAGATTGGATATATAACCTCAGAGACTGGTGTATATCTCGTCAGCTCTGGTGGTGACATCAGATCCCAGCCTACTATGATAGCAATACTGGGGAACTCCTCGGAGTGACTCGTGATCCGAGTGAGATATATCTGAATCAATGTAAGAAATATGATACTGTTCCTGATACAGAACTTGTGAATATATTGAAAATAGCTCAAAAACGAAGTATGTCGGATGAAGCTTGAGAACCGGAGTGAACCGTATCGGGCAATACGGTGAGCGAGGAAGAAGAGAACTGAATTCGAGAGACGAGTTTTTCAGCTGTTTTTATGAGGAGAGACGATGACGTACTCGATACATGGTTCTCATCTGCCCTCTGGCCATTTGCGGTACTCGATTGGGATTTTGAGAATCCGAGTGAATTTTTCCAAAAATACTATCCAGCCAATGTCCTCGAAACGGGCTATGATATCCTCTTCTTTTGGGTGATCCGCATGCTCCTCATGGGCTATGAGTATACCTGAGAGACACCGTTCAAGACGATCTATCTCCATGGACTCATACTCGATGAGAGTGGCAAAAAAATGTCGAAAAGCTGGGGAAATGTCATCGATCCGCTCACAGTGATAGCCTCTCATTCGACGGATGCTCTGCGTCTCGCGGTCACACTCGGAAATACTCCAGGCAACAATCTCAATTTTTCTATCAAGTCTGTCGAAGAAAACTCTCTGTTTCTCAACAAATTCTGGAATATTATCCGATTTGCCTGGATGAATGTAGGATCTATCACAGAGTCTCGATCAGATATCATGGATCGCATCAAGAAAAATCAATCAGATCTCCTCCCGTATGAGACATGGATACTTTCTCGTCTGTGATATATCACTGATCGTGTTAGTGATGGGATGGAAAACTATGGTTTTTCGAGCGTAGGATCAGAGCTCATCACGTTTGTGAGGGATGAATTTGCAGATATCGCTATCGAGGCGTACAAGATAGAAAAAGATCGCAGTAAATATGGAAAAGATGTGATATCCATCTGTGTGATCGATATTCTCACGATGATGCACCCATATATCCCACATATCACGGAGACACTCTACGGATACATCACCGAATGAGCTATACTCGCCACAGCAGAGTGGCCTATAGATACACTCCCGAGAGATCGAGAAACTGAAAAAAAACTCGAAAAAATATGGGAGATAGTTCGCACCATACGCAATATTCGTGCCGAATCAGGCATCAAGCCAGGAGAATACAAGACGGCTATATTTCAGGTAAAGACAGATATCGTCAGCAATATCGAAAGCAACCTCCTACTCATCCAGGGGCTCACGAGACTCGCAGATATATCGATCAATCCAGGAGGACGTGATCCACAATGACATGCATATGGACTCTGTGAGAGTGTCGAGATCTATATCCAAAATGACATCGATGAGGCTGGGATCGCAGCAGAACGAATCCGTATCCAATGACTCATCGAAGAAAAAAAGGAGTACATACGAGCGCTCGAGATCAAGCTCACCAATCAAGCTTTTGTCAAAAATGCTCCAGAAAAAATCATCAGAATAGAGATGGAAAAGAAAAATGTCGCTCGAGAACAACTGGAAAAGCTCGAGGAGAAGTATGGGAAAATCTAATATAAAAAGCTGCAATATATATTGCAGCTTTTTTATATAGATAGTATCTATGGTCTACGGAACATATAATCATCATCGACAAATTCTCACTTGAGAGCGGAGAGACATTTGACAGTATTCTGATGCCAGTTGGAGCTCGATGATGCATAGATAGTACCATCAGGATTCCCCCAGCGAGAGAGTTCTGAGAGCTTGGTGTATTTTCCGAGATATCGATTGTTAAAAGTAGCAGCCATCCACTCGATCCCCTCACGAGGAGATGAAAATGAATACGTAGATCCACTATCTGTATTTCCGATATTACCTATGTTGTATGCGGTTTTGAGATGATTGCCGAGAGTGGTCTCAGCGAGCCCTATACACATGACAAAGCTCGGATCCAAGTGTCCATCGAGAGCTGTATCTACCCACATATTCCAATCTTGGAAATCTGGAGTTGCATAGTGTGAGAGGAGATACTGCTGTCGCTCTGCTTCATTGGATCAGAGGATTTTGAATTTTTTCTCATACTGATCCGTATCAGTACCCGTCCCTGATGCCTCGACGATATCAGAGATAAACTTGTCCTGATAGAGGCTCGGCATCTCAGCATACGTCAGTCAGATCAGTGAGAGTGATCGAAGTGGATCGACTGGTTGCCGGCCTTTCCATAGCTCAAAATGTAAATGTGGACCAGAAGTCATCGGTCATGCTCCTCTCGTCCCGACAGCTCCACCACTACGAGCAATCAGCTGTCATCGCCGGACAAATACATCTCGATCCACGAGTATCTCAGAGAGGTGTCCGTAGACAGACGTATAGCCATCTCTGTGTCTCATCGCCATATAGGAATATCCACCCGAAGTAGGTGGGAGTATATACGATATATACCCATCAGCTGGAGCAAATATATCACTCCCCTGTTCAGTGGCGATATCGATACCCTCATGTTGAGAATGGAGAGTAGTATAGTATCCAGCATCATGAAAATATGTAGTGATCCGTCTACTCGCTATCGGCCAATCCAATATATTGGGAGTTCCTTCTCGGACTTCTGCATGAGTGAGAGTATTTTCATTGACAAAATACTGTCTGATACGAGCACACTCGATCGTATCATCTTCTGACTTTTTGGCTTTGGCACAGTTATACTTGCTCAAGAGCTCACTCGATGCTGTCTCATATCGATCACTTGCCTCTTTCCAGAGGGACTCGACATGGGATTGTGCCTGTTGCTGAGTAGCGATATATTCCACATATCGAGCTTCTTCGAGAGATGTCTCTTCGATGAGTTTTTGTTGACTGAGTTTTTGTGATTCGAGATCTGATTTTTGTCGTTCTAGTCATACCTGGAGTGACTCAAGTTGTACAGCCTCCTCACGAACCTGGAGAGCGATACGATAGTAGGATCTCACGAGTCATCTATACTGATCTACCCACTCTTGTCATACTCGTGCTACGAGAGCCTTGTAGGTGATATCAGAGAGAGTGGTATCAGTATCTCCATCTGTCATCATGAGCGACTTGATGAGATCGAGATTGCCATCACTATCCGTCACCTGTGTACCCTCTGAATATATATTAGCGAGATAAGAGAGGATGATGGTACGATGTGTGTGTATCTTTTGTTGTAGTATGACGCTATCAGATTGGAGTTGTTGGATTTTTTGACGCTTGGACTGTATGGCGGATGATGTCTCGATGATAGAGCTCTCTGTAGTGTGGATAGAGGCAGCCAATACAGCGAGGGCTTTTTCTAGACTGGATCGAACCTCTGAGAGATCAGATTTTTTTTGCTGATAGACGGACTCTATCTGGGCGAGACGATCCTTTAGGGCTGCGAGTCACTGCATAGCGTATTCTTCCTGGAGCATCCTACTCGCATCCGCTACTTCGACTGGTGCTGACTCAAAAAGTATCGTCTCTTGTCGAGACTTGAAATCATCGAGTATCCGTCCTGATGTCCTCGGATCGATCGCACTCCCGATAGATGGAGAAAGCATAGCAACAGCAAATCCGATAAGTGTGAGTATAGAGAGTATCTTTTTCATACATCCATACTAGCATATGAGGTGGAGAAATATCGAATCTGGGAGAGGTTTTGGATATAAAAAAGTATTGACGATTACTATTTATAACTATTTCATATTTTTAGCACTTTTTCTACAAAAAGTACAGAAAATGATATCAGGAAAGATAAAAATGTACAAAAACTTGCAAAATGTGTGTGTGTGGTAATCTGAGTATGTCTAGTCGGTCGACTGGGGAGGTTGTCACACCATTGTGATATATCCTCCGTCAGCAATTAGCTAGATGGGGGAGTTTTTGGAGAAAACTATGAAAGAACTTTTTATTTTTGGACAACTGATGTTCCTTATAGTAACGGGAGTGTGGTTTATGGTACATTTGAAGGTAATCAATATCAAAAATATTCAACGACTCTCTGATATATCAAGCCTTACCGCATCAGTCACATTGTGCATTGCATCTTTCATGATATTCAAGAATTAATTCCCCCCCCCTCAATCAACCCATCCTCTGTCTCGTCCGAAAGGCACGACCAAGGTGGGTTTTTTATAAAATCCCCCTGACCCGCTTGGCCATAATTCGCCGTTCTTCGGGATATACAATCCTGAACTCTGGATTACAAATCCAGAGTAATAGAGAAACAGAGGCAAATCCAGATAAACAGAGGCAAATCGAGAGAAATAGAGAAGCCCTCTCATTGCAAAATACAGAGCAGATCCTCTCTGAGGATGACAAGACCACAGGGACGAAAAAGATACCAACATTCCAAACTCTCAACTACAAAATCCCAACTCCCAAATTCTCACTACAAACATCCGTTCTTCGGGATTTACAATCCCGAACTCTAGATAACAAATCCAGAGAAACAAAAAACTACAAACTCCTAAAAAATATCTCCTTTTTCTCCATCCAAGCCTCACTCTGTCTCGGGAGCTTGGACTCATCCCGAGGATTATCGAGGAGATATTTTATCCCTTCTTCGAGAAATATAGTATTTTGACTTCATTTGACATAGATCATAGTGGGTTTTTTATCTTTTTCGAGCAACTGTCGGATAGACTGTCCGATACGTCGAGAAGAGAGATCTATAGCGACACGATATATAGGATCTAGTATAGGATATACCCAATCCTGCATCATAGGTCACACCAGAAAAAACGATACATCCGCATCATGTGGGACGATATCGAGGATATCATGAGCCAATTGCATATGGATATCACGAGAATTGGATCAGAGTTCTCGCATATCACCGAGTACAAACACGATACGATGCGAGTGAAAAAAAGAACGCATCGAAGTGATCCCCTCTCGTATCGAGAGGTATCCACCATTGTAGCTCCCATCGATGATCATCGTGTCACAGATCCCCGAGAGGAGACAGGATCTGCCTGATTCGATATGGGCTTTTGCGATATATCATCCAATATGATGGAGATCGAGAGAGAGTTGTTTAGCGAGAGGATAGAGTGGCAGGATATTTTCTATCTGAAATGCTCCAATAGCTGGTATATGTACTGCAAAATCCTGTGCATCAAAATGCACTACAGCATGTGTACCACTCATATCGATCTGGAGACTCGAGGCATCCACATCAGAAAGTGCACCAAGACTATAAAAAACCACATTATCCTGATCGATATACTGTCTGAGTGACTCATGGATGATGGCGGAGCGTGATGCAGATGCGAGCTTGAGCTTGTGTTGACGATAATTGGTCAATGTAGAGAATTGTTCAAGATGGTTGGACTCTACGGGTGTGAGGATGGCGATATCAGGGCGTACGATAGAGAGGAGCCAATCCATCTCACCAGGATGATCGATCCCATATTCGAGGACGAGATATCGAGGATACGGCATCAAGATACGATAGCATCAGAGGATAAAAACCCAAATCCATAAAAATGGATTGTGCAGTGGTGAACGAGCCCCAATGATCGTCAATGGAATTCCGTATTCTCCATTGTAGTGGTACGGAGAGTATCCGACAGCACTCTTTCCGATCTCGGATATGAGAAAATGAGCCACATGGGTGGTGATCGTCGTCTTGCCGACAGTACCCGTGATCCCGATCACTATAGGACGATGTCTCATGATGATGAGTCGAGATATGATACGCAGGAGATATAGTATGATAGTGTGCATGGAACAAATCATAGAGAATAGCCAGATAAAATCAAGTCAAACCAACGAGAGTATGCTTTTTTTATTTGCGAAAGATCCAATATTGTATACAATTCAGGGCATTATCAGATAAGGAGAACAAAGTACTCTTTAGAGCAACTTCTTACTATTTACTTTTAACTTTTAAATCAAAAATCCTATGTCCCAAATTACTCGTGATGACTTTACATTTACGATCCTCGATGAGATACAGATCAAATATCCAGAACTCGTCGAGCTCGTGCTCGGGAGTGAGTCTATCGATAACAATGAAAAACAATATTGGTTCGATATCCTCCCATCTATGACCGACGAGCAGGTAGATCGATTGTTCAATATCCTCATGACGGAGCGTAGACAACTCGAAGAGCTCAATCTCAAATACCAAGAAGAGATCAAAACACTCAATGAAAAACACCTCATCGAGTGGCAATCACTCCAGTCACAAAAGGCAAAACAACAAGTACAGCAGGCTGAGAAAACTGATACGTCAAAAAGTGATGCGGTAGATACGCTTGGACTCCTCGGGAACTTATAATTCCTATAGTTTCCTTTCGTATATGTGTCTCTGTCATCTTGATGGATGCAGAATATGCTCTATAATAGAAAAAACGTCTGCTCCGCCTATAGTCCAACAACTATGGCTTAAAGCCTCTCTTTTCCACTATCCTACTATTCATACTATGATTCAGATCAATTCTCTCCACTATCATACACCCACGAGTCAGAGATATATCAGATCTCATACTCTCACGCCGCATGATAGCGTGACACTTTTTATGATTATAGATGGAGCGGACGAGGGGATCGTGAGCATCATAGAGGATCATCTCCTCGAGAGTATATCCTCCACAGAGTGGTCTCTGAGAGAGGTGCATCACGATTTTTCATATGTGACAGAGTGATACAATCAGTTTATCAGTCATATCGCTCCTACAGATGCCGGAGATATACATATAGTACTCGCTATGCTCATAGGCGAAGAGCTCACCCTCTCGACTATCGGACGAGGACATGGTGTATTTATCGAAAAGGATGGAGTCACTACAGATATCAGTATCCACGAATGATGAGAATATGGATTTCACTCGATCACCACTGGCAAGATCCCATCAGGTACAACTATCTATCTCTCCAATGATGCCATCGAGAGCCTCCTCGGTGCAGAGGTACTCGATGAGCTATCACACCTCGCACCAGCAGCATGGACTCAGACGAGCCGACAAATACTCGAACGAGAGGTGGTCACGAGTCTCCATATCATTCGCCTATCACATCGTACCTATGATAGTCTTCCTCTCTTGAGTCGGTCAAAAAAGAAACAATCTGATATTATACGAGATCAGTCTATTTTATTTGTGGAGTATCTGCGTAGCAAAAAAATGTGGGAAAATACGAAGTGAATCATCAAAAAACTCCCTACTCTCGAAAACAAAACATACCAGTATAGCTTTTTGATATCTGGTATGGTGATATTATTTGCTCTCAGCTACATCCTCATATCGAGCATCATATCCGTACTGAGTACTCCGTCTTCTGATAGCAAAAATCTCCTCATCCAAGCCAATCTCCTCGTAGAGGAGTGACAGCGACTTTCTGCGAATCCAGCAGTATTCAACAGTAAAATTGCCGAGGCTGAAAAGATACTATTTGCACTGAGAAAAGAAGATATCCATATGGTAGCTATACAGAAGCTGCTCGGGCAAATTGCTAATATGAAAAAGGAAGTCTACGATATCCAGACGATTGATATGACACGATTATCTTCTATTATTCCATTTGATCCGACGGTACTATCTCCACTCGGAGTCTATGAAAAAGACAAAAAACTCACTCTCATCGGTGATCAATGAGCGATCATGGGCTATACCAGCAATGATAAAACTATCAAAGTTACCAACTATCCTCGCAATGAACGAGTCATCAGCATGGACTCATGAGAAGACGGTGCCGCATACCTCCTCACAGCAGAAAAACATATCCTCGTACCTCGTCGAGATGAATTTGCCTATATCAATGTCACTGGTCAGCCAGAATGATGGGAAGAAGCCCTCTCACTCAAGACTTTTAATAGCAATATATATCTCCTCTCTGCAAGCAAGGATCAGATCTATAGACACAAGCCAGGAGTCAATGGATTTTCACAAAAATCAGGAATCCTCTCCAAAAATATACCAGGAATTTTTGATATGAGTATAGATGGCGGTGTCTATCTCTATATGGAAGACGGTCGAATACAGCGATTTTTGGGTGATACAGCTGGGATTGTCCCCATTGTTCTCAATAAAATTCCAGGAGAATGGACGCTCGATACGAGTAAAAAAAGCATCTTTATCACTCGAAGTTTTTTGAGCTATGTATATATACTCAATGGGGATAGGATATGGATATTTCAGCCCAATTCTCGACGATTTCAGGATATCACAGCATGGAACTATATTGGGCAATTTGAGCTCAAAACAGAAGCCTCTATCAAAAGCATCTATATACCACGAGATGGCATGATCTATGTAACTACTTCACTCGGAGTATATCAACTCAACTTTGAGTTTATAGATGGGAAAATTTTATTCAAATAAATATCACACGTGTACAAATTCCCAGCAGTCATCTTGAGTATCTCGAAAATCCGAGAAAACACGACTCGTATCGTGATACTCTCTCGTGAATATGGCAAGATCACCACATGGTGGAATAAAAAAAATGTCACTGGGATAGATATATGAGATATTGCCGAAGTACTCCTCTCGAGGGAGTGAGGTAAAAATACCCTCAAAAGTGTAGATATAAAAATCCATGGATGGAACAAATGATGGCAATATGATCGTATTATATTATTTTTGGAGACGATACATATGGTCACTAGGATGAGTATGGACTGACAGGATGTAGGAGGACTATATGATGATCTCTCTCGATGTATCGAGATCGGAAAAACTCAGGATCTCGACATATCCCAATATACAATATTCCATATGCGTATGCTCAAGTCCCTCGGAATCATGGGTCAAGAGAGATTTGCAGGAGATGGAGTACTACGCTATATCTATGAACATATCTCCCATACTCCTCTCGAGCGTATACTCAGAGCCTCTCCACTCAAGGGAGAACATCTCAGTCATATCCGTATGGCCAATCTCCAGTCTCTAGAGATGCTCAGATAGCGTCATAGATTCGCCATATATACTACTCAAAAAGAGAAGATTTCTGACATATACCATATCCCGATTTTAGTCCTATAGCTCAGTCCCAATTTCATTTTTATGTTCTTACTTCTCTCGATTTTCTTCTGTATTGGTTGTATATTTGGGAGCTTTGCTACTGTGCTCATAGAGCGTTGGCATAGTGGCCGATGAGGTATCATCACTGGGAGGAGTGAATGCAGTAACTGTCATCATATCCTCGGAGCCACTCAACTCATACCACTTATATCATACCTCTACAATCATGGAAAATGCCATTATTGTCAGTCTCAGATATCTAGATTTTATCCACTCTCAGAGGTTGTGATGGGTATAGTATTTGCATGTATGTGCTATGCGATGCTACAGCTCGATATAGATATCGTGAGTATGAAAAGTATGTTTATACTATTTTTTTGATTTGTAACTGGTATATATATCCTCTATGACCTCAGATATATGGAGATACCAGATCAGATCATGGTACCTGCAATATGAGTACTCCTCATTACAATAGTCTGATCTATATTGTTCTCTGGATACAGTGAGTATACTTTTCATACTTTTCATATATCTATCTATGATAGGTTATTTTGAGCATTTATTTTGTATACCTTTTTCTATATACAGATACTGATTCCTGGGAGTATATACCTCATACGAATGCGGGCATGGAGACTGCTCTGAGAGCTCATGTGGAGTTATATTGTATTTCCATTTTGACTCTTTCGAGATTTTTTCTGGAGACGACATACGTCAGCAGTAGTAGAAAAAATCCCTGATATCGAGATACCTACCTGGATCGGATGAGGTGACCTCCGTATTGCTCTCTTTATCGGATTGACTCTCGGGACAGTCCATGGCGTGGTGAGCTTTGCGTTCGCATACATACTCGGGAGTATTATCGGTATAGGACTACTGCTATGGAACAAGCTCCACGGGAAACAGACAGACTCACAGATACCATTTTGACCATTTCTTGGTGTAGGATGGATACTCTCAGTACTACTCTATATTCCTATACTATATATTTATACAATATATTATATATAGATCAATACAAACTTTCTCGACTTATAGACAGAAACAAATATACTATTTTGTAGTTTACAAATTAACAAAAACATATGTCAGATACCAAACAAATACAAGCCCTCCGAGACCTCATCCAATCAGCCGAGAGCTCCATCCGATCAGCCAAAAAAATCATCGATACACTACTATGAGAAAATACCACTCCATCTTTTGATATCGACGATACGGGTCTCACAAGCTATAGGGCAGGCAGTAGCAAGATCGTAGAAGGAGTTTTTACAGGAGACTCTATGCTCGGTCCTGATGGAGCAGTATATCCTGTACCACAGAATTATTCATCCAAGTCTCTCCTCGTACAAGGGAGTCGACTCAAGGCAACTATAGAGGAACAATGAGGTATAAAATACAAAATCATCGAAGAGATACCCTATGAGACCCACCTTGGGATCGTCACTCGAAATGGAGAAAAATATGAGATTACCACAGACAATAAAACCTACAAGGTATTGATGGCAGCGATTACATTTCACAAGTGTGAGATCGGTGATACCGTCAGCATACGCACTCCCAAGTGAAAAGATGCGACCTACGCTGTGATCGAGAGTATCATACCGAAATAGATCAAACATAGAGAACATAGATGAGATAATAGAGTGAGAAAATAGATGAAAAACCCCGAAACTCTCCCTGCTCTTATGCCTGTATCCTAGGCAGAATTATAGTTTACTTTATATCTTATATCTCTTCTTTCTATGTCTCACGAATACTCTCGTTCTCGTTCTCCTGGATCCAATATCCCATGGGCATGGATCAGTATTTTGGGAGGGATAGTACTCCTCATTATCATTGCTCGTGCATGGTCTGGATCGAGTCCTATAGACACCACTCGATCTAGCCTCATTGTCACTCCAGATTCTCCATCGAGTACGGTATTTGTTGCGATGAGTGCCTCATCCAAAAATCGTATCTCAGGCACTGGATCTCAGCCATTGTATGTCGGAGACTATTCCCTCTCTGTAGAGTCTGGGTGAGCTCGCCTCGTTGGTGCTGATGCAGTAGTAGATATAGATGAGAGGAGTGAGTTTGTATATCAGTCCTATAGTGGGACTGGTAGTACCTATCAGCTCATCCGCTGACATATCTGGGTCAATCAACTCAATAGTACATCACTCACTCAGATGAAAAATATATCTGTATTTGCTGATCCAGGCGATATCGTGTTGCTCGAACAAAGCAATCAGATCTACAGTACAGTCTATGCTATACGATGAGATATCGCTATCCGCTCATCTCAGAGTGAGTACATACTCAAGCCTGGCAATCGTATCATGGTGTCTGCCTCTGATCTGGCGAATCCTGGACTCATAATGTCTACTCTCGCATGAGGTATCGATGAGAGCATCACTCAGAGTCCACTATACATCAAAAACAATGGTAAGTCACTCCTCGAAAATATATCACTCTCAGGCAGTACTGCTAGTTCCTGAGCTACGAGCACTGGATCACAACCAAGTATATCAGACGTATCTATCCTAGAGCCTACTGCTGGATCGATCATCACTACAGCCACTGCGACGATACGTGGAACTCTATCGAGTCGTATCAAGCGTATCACGATCAACAACCAAGAAGCCACTATCAGTCCGGTTAATTCGACATTTGCATTCTCAGGATTTGCTATCACGAGTGAGACCAACGATATCGTGTACAAGGCCTATGATGAGCTCGGACAACAGGTACAGGTAGGTGTAGTGACCGTATTTGGCTCTCGACAAGCACTCCAAAGTATCCAAAAGCTTCTCCCCAATGCATCTCCTCTCTCCAGTAGCGAATATCGTATCACGAGTCCGACGAGCAATCCGTATATCATGACCGATCGAGCTACTCGGGTACAGTGAACGGTTCCAAAAAACACCGTAAGCTCTATCATAGTCAATGATTTTAAACTACAGAAGTTTATCCCAGGGAGTACGACTTGGTACTATTTTGCCAACATGGAAACTGACACTCTCAAAGATGGGATCAATCTCTATACTATCAAATTTATGGGCAACAAGGGCGAGCTCCTCTATACACAGTTATTTACTATCATAAAAGAATCCAAGAATGCTACGATTTCGGGTGAAGCATCTCGCTAGTATAATCCATCATAAAAATTGTCAGAACCAAGGATCTTGAGACAACAATATTTTTTGAAATACCTCATGAGTTTCTCTCAATACCTCATGAGTTTCTCTCAATACCTCATGAGTTTCTCTCATGGAGATCATTGCTATGGTGACTATTTTGGGTATCGCTGTCGTAGCGATGTTCTCGACGGTGACAGGAGGGATATTTTTTGCCAAGGATTCAGAAAACCGTATCAAAGCGATCAATCTCGCTCGCGAAGGACTCGAGTGAGTCACTGATCTACGCAATACGAACTGGCTCAGATTTTCTAGTGATCAAAAAAACTGCTGGAAAGTACTCGATTATCAGGTAGGATGTATCGGTGAAACTATAGGAAACAATCCCACACGCATCACAGATGGCAACTATATACTCAATAACCAAAATGGAGCCTGGTATCTCACTGGATCAACTGCCACAACTGGATCAGGACTCTGGATCAATGCTGATGGATACTACACGAGTACGGGTATGCTCAATGGCGGATCATGGTGTACGATGGATATACGGACAAATTGTAGATCTGTATTTACGAGAGAGATACAGATCAGCAATAGCAGCAGTACCGGTATGACCGTGACCTCTATCGTCGAGTGGCGAGAAAAAGCAGCACAAAAAGTCATACTCACGACAACTCTTACTAACTGGAAGAGTAAATTTTAGAGAGATGCATAGATATTTGCATATTTTTTTATAGTATGCTAGGATATGAGCAATATAACTACCAATATGCTCACTATCATACGTAATCATACCTATATCAAGTACGCTATAGTAACTATCTGGATATGCAATTGTCTCCTCGCGAGTATCATCGCTATCAGACAATCATGGCTTCCATATATGGATGCTGGAGGTATCCCATATGCTGATGTCTCTGCTGATACATTTGATGGGATGACGATGCCGATACGCTATATCCCCGATTGGAGCAAGACTATATACCAAAACAAAACTACAAAATTCCAGGAAATACCCGTCAATGACTACGTCCCGCTCCCGACATATGATCCGATCAGTCTCGCCAATACGAATGATACCAGTCGATCATCACTGCTCATGCACTACACCTATATCACCTGCTATATGGGGAGCTATAGACTCAATTACAAGGAACACGATGGAAGTCACAATGGTATAGATATACGTGCCCCTATCGGTACTCCTGTACTCGCTATCGCCAATGGTGTAGTGATCCGAGCAGTAGAGGCAGATGCTGTCGGCACTCGCTATATCGTCATACGACATGATGGTATCAATATCGGAGGCAAGGTTCAGTCTGTATACTCTGCATACCTCCACCTTTCCACTATAGAGATCAGAGAGGGTACTGCTGTGAGAAAAGGTATGATGATCGGTCGAGTAGGTATGAGTGGTCTCGCTACTACTCCACATCTCCATCTCCAGATCGATACGGAGGATGCCCCATTTCATCCATACTGGCCATTTACGAGTTCAGAGTCTCGGAGTGCAGGACTCTCATTTTTTGATTCGATCAATGCAGGGCTCGGACACGACAAGGCGTTGCGATACTCTTTTCATCCGATCAATCTCATCAATACTTTTTCTAGTGGGGTCATCCCTGATGCTACAGTAGCAACTGCGGTCAATACACTCGAAGCCCTCAACTCTGCTCCCAATACACCCCCAGAGCGTGAGCTCATCCCTGTCAATGCTTCTGTCGAAAGTATCGTAGCGGGTATGTCTGCCCTATCCAAAGTGTGACCCATATCCTCGACCTCATCGAGCTATACTCAGCCTATCAAAAATTCCAATACATCCAATACATGTGAGAAAAAAAGATTTGCCGATGTCAGTACTACGAGCAAAGTCGGAAAGACACTCTATAGTCTCATTGATAATAAGTGTCTGTTTCAGAATATATCCACATTTGAGCCCAATGCGACACTGAGCCAACGTGACGCTATCACCATGCTGATGAAATACTATAAAATATCCCCTGCGAGTGGCACGAGCCAATTTCTCGATATCCCTATTGGAGATCCATTTCAGTGATATGCGATCGCAGCATATCGTCGATGAGTCCTCGATGGGAACTATGCCTTTCCTGAAAAGATACTCTCACGAGAAGACTTTGTAGAGCTCATCGTCCGCATCGGTCGTCTCGAAAAAAATCCAAGTCAGATAAAAATCTATCGTGATGTCACAGCAATGAATGTCAAATTTTCAGCCATCCAGGACTATGGATTCTATACACGTGCTCGTGGAGGCAACTTTTCTCCACAGTGACTCCTGACACGTGCTGATGCTGTTGAACTCCTCGGAAATATATGGACACGAGATATGATGAAAAAATAGTAGATTTTTCAAAAAAAATAGTTACTATAAACGAGAATTTTCATATCTTTTATTATCCTATGTCTCCCAAAAAGACCATATTCTTCGTCGTACTCAGTATCGTCATACTCGGTATCATATTTTGAATCTACTATATCACACACCAGACCAATACCCCTGAATCTAGTACAGGATCACTCAAGATATGGATCACCGATGGTACGAGTGAGGGCTATCAGGGATTGATCGATGGATTTCGCAAGTATGCTCCAGAATATGCGAAGTCGCCTATCACTATAGAAAAACAAAGCAGTGATCCTGAGAAATATAGCAAATTTCTCCTCGAAACCCTCATCAATGGAAATGGTCCTGATATATTTATGCTGCGAAGTGGGGAGGATATGAGTCTCGCATCTCGTGTCGAGCCGATACCGAGTACTGTGATCGATATATCAGATTTTGACAAACGCTACGATGATATATTCTCAGATCTCGTCACTACTATAGGTGAGTGAACTGACAAAACGAGTACTATCAGATGAGTTCCTATTGGATATGAGACGCTTGGGGTGTTTTATAACAAGTCACTCATCCGTACCGTCCCAACTGATTGGGAGAGCTGGGATCTCATCTATCAGTCTACTCGTCTAGGTACCTATCCGAGCAACCTCGGACTATGACCGATCCATACTCCCAATATGATCGATATACTCCCCCTCTGGCTACATCGTGATGGGATCGATACCTATAGGGATATGCCAGATGGGGAAAAAAGTCTCTCAAACTACTTGGCATATGCGACTCTCCCTATCAGTAGTCAGTCTCGCGAAACCTCTAATGAGAATATAGATAGCAACAATACTAGTGATACCATAGTCAATACAGTTGGAGATATTCGAGATACTCTCTCTCGGGACAAGATCACTACGATCGATGCATTTGTCCGTGGAGATATCGCTATGATACTCGGCTACCCGAGCCTCATACTCGATCTCGAGAAATCCGTCAAAAGAGCTGGAGAACAATCCAAATCCAGCGTCATCCTCACGGATCGTATCCCCCAATCCGACCCTCGACAGTCGAGCAATATATGACGATACACCTATCTCGGGATCTCTCGATTGAGCCAAAATCCTATTCTCAGTGCCCGATTTCTCGCATACCTGATGACTCCTGACGCTCAGCGTATCATCATGCGAGAGTATCCATATCTTATTCCTGCTCAGTCGGAGTTTTATGCATCTGCCCGAGATACGAGCCTCTCATCGACACTCACTCGTACTCGACTCGGAGCATTTATCCCAACGGTTGGAGAAACAGTATCAGTATTTGAATACGGGCTCAAAACACGATGGGAACGATATATCCGAGAATCCTTCACAAACAATACAAAACCTGATCTCGATCAGCTCACTCGCAGACTCTCTCATGATATCGGATGCGAGCTCGAGCCCTCTCTCAGCAAGAGTGAAAACTCAGACTGTGAAAATCCATAAAATCGCTCCAAGATTTGCATTCTTTCATTTTTTATGCTAATCTGACACATATAACTCATACCTATGTCAATATACCGTATCCAACACATACTACTCACGATCATTGCTAGTATCATCATCTCTCTCACTACCCTCACCGCCGATGTCTCTGCCGCAGGTTGTGGTGGGAGCTGGTTTAGTACCAATTGTGCCAATACCCCATATGCCTGTAGTGGTGATGAATGTGGACTCGCTGGAGGACTCAAGTCTGTGACTGCAGCGGTAGGTGGACAACTGACAACCAAGTGAATCTCCCAATATGCTCAGGATATCGTGATCTATGTCATGGGATTTCTCTCTATTATTGCGGTGATATATGTGATATATGCAGGGTTCCAACTCATGATCGGAGCGGGAGACGAGGAAAAAAACAAAAAAACAAAATCCATCATTACTCAGGTGATTATTGGATTTGTCATCATCTGGCTCGCCTATCCTATCGTCAAGTGGACGATCAATCTCGTCACTCGTCCTACTGCTGGTACGGTATTTGAATGGTCGATGATCGATCAGGCAGATGCGGCATACAACGAGAGCACTGCAGATACCTGGACAGACTACCGAGATCGTATCCGTGAGTCACTCTCTCAGATGGATCGAGAATATGCAGTCAATAGATCTATCCAACCAAATACCATCCAGCAGATCAAAAATCTCATCAGCCAGTGATATGATCGACTCCCTGAGCAGATCCCATGACAGCCGAGTGTCGCACAGATGAACAAGGATCTCCGTGCACAGGCTGATACCGCTCTCGAGCTCGTCAGCAAAAATCCTAACAATTCTAACTACATTGGCAATGCTATCTCTCGGGTAGCCAATTTTATCGATAAAGCGGTCATCAAAAATATAACTGGAGATATCAGTGCGGGTCCTATCGAATGAAATGCCCCACTCTCTGTCTCATTTCGAGCAGAAGGAATCAAGGATCCATCAGGCACTACTCCTACAGACTCAAACTATGTATGGTGGATGCGAGAAAATGGTGGATCTCGTCGAGAGCTCAGTCGTGGACCGAGTATGCAGTATACTTTTATGAAAGAATGAACCTATACTATATTTCTCGATGTCGTATCTGGGAGCCGCAATAGTCGAGGCAAGATAGATACGCTCCCCCTCTCAGTATCCAAGCAGATCACTGTCAGACCCAAGCTCGGTGAAGTGATCCTCCTCGTCAACGGAGTCAATGTGAGCAATATGAAGTCTCTCAAAATCAGTCCCAACATCGGAAAGATGGGACTCATTCTCGATGCCTCTGCAAGTCGATCTATCGGCAATGGGAGCATCATAGAGACCAAGTGGGAATTTGGCAATGGCAATGAATCTGTCAATAGTGGTACTCCTATCATCGAGCGTCAGATATATGCCAATGCCTGAGGATATATATTGAAGCTTTCGATGAAAACCAATGATAATCAGACCTTTACCAAGGAACTCCAACTCCTCGTGATGGATACAGCGGCTACGATCAAGGTAGGCCAAGATACTGCCAATATTGGTGATGAAGTTTCTTTTTCAGCGATATCCTATCTCTCTGATACTCGCAATACAGAGTACACGTGGCAGATACAGGATGGAGACAATCAAAAAGTCGTAAAATCAGGACTAGGAGTCAATTTTAAGTACAAGTTTGAAACCGTAGGATCCTATATCGTATCGCTCATCGCCAAAAATGCGAATGGATCAGAGGATCGTGACTCCAGAGTCATCACTATCGAATCACGAAATCCAATAGTTTCTATCGATTCTCCTCGTCCAGTAGCCCCAGAGCGTCCGAATACGATTGTTTTTGATGCATCCAAAAGCTATGACCCAGACACCAGCTCTCGCAAGGAACTCGCCTATACATGGCGAATCGATGGAGAAAAGGTCACTCTCGATAATCTCGAAAATAATGGAGCAAAGTGAACCTACACCTTTGATAGCAAATCCAATCATACCGTATCTGTCACGGTGTCCAATGTGTTTGGCAAGATCACCACCGTAGACAAGCAATTCGATGTGACCTCTACACTCTCACTCGGGATGATCTCTACACCAAAAGTCGTAAAACGTGGTGCTCCGATTAGTATCATTGGGCAATCTGAGAATGCAGAGTATTTTGAGTGGAATATGGGTGATGGGACTCCAGCGATCAACGGAACTACCAAAACGATACAACATATCTATCAAAAGTCTGGTATCTACAACGTCACCCTCACCGTCACAAAAGGAGGAGGAACAGAGTCCAATAGCCTCACTCGAAAGATATACGTCTCAGATACCGATAGCCCATACGCAGTCATCACTGCGAGCAATGCATCCAATAGTATTATCGAGGAAAAATGAGCCTGTGGAGAATGACAAGATGCCCTCGTGATCAATAGATCAGACCTGACAATTTTTTCGAGTAGCAATTCTGTAGATATCGACGGCACGAGCTCAAATCTTTCGTATACTTGGCGATATTTTGGCAAGGCCCGTACCACTGCTACAGTATCTGAAAAATTCAGTGAACTCGGATGTTTTCCTATCGAGCTCACGGTACGATCATCCAAAAATGGAGCCAAGCATACCACTATACAATATATCAAACTCGCCAATCATCTCCCTGAGCTGACGAGTCTCACGACCAGTGTGGATACCGCAAAAAAAGATAGCCAAAAAATCCTCGTAAAAGTCCGAGCCAACGGAGCGCTAGACCCTGATGGAGTCATCACAGCATATACATGGTACTACAAGACAGAGTCAGATACTGAACCTCAAAATGTCCAAATCACGAGTAAAAGTGAGATCACATTTGTACTCCCCAATATCACTGAAAAATACTATTTTGGTGTCATACTAGAGGACAACGATGGTGCAAAAATAGATAGTAGTGAATCTGGTCAGAGTCCTACTCCGCTCATCATCGACAATTCCAACGGCAATATCTATCTCCCACTCATCACACTCAGAGCCCCCCAGACCGTTATCAATGTAGGAGAAAAGGCTGCATTTTCAGCAGATGTACGAACTATCATCCCTGGGAGCAATATTACCAACAAGGTTGAGTATGCATGGGACTGGGACGGTGACGGGCGTATCGATGAAAAATCATCTACTCCTACTATGTCTCATCTCTATACGAGATCTGGTGACTACAATATGAAATTGCGAGTCACCAACAATGGAGTATCCAATACCAAGTTCCAGATGATCCATGTCAGAAACAAGCTCAAGGCATCAGCAGTAGTCTATGAGCTCCCTGACGGAGGACTCTATCTGATGAATATGAGTGAATGATCATACAATCAGGCTCGTTGGAATATCGGAGATACTACTTCGGAGAGTCTCTCCGCTGTACGTATCGAGAGTGGTACTGCCCTCTCATCGGTAAAACTCACGATATCTGACGAATCTGCCAATACACACTCTATAGATATCGATCTCTCACAGAGAGAGATCATCAGTATGGGAACAGGAGTGACCTATCAGTCATATCCTCGATCGATCAATGATACGATCACTGTACAGAGTCCAAGTGATATCGTACGCATATCACTCCTCGGCAATACTGGGAGCTACTTTGCGATCGATACAGATACTAGCGTAGATACGAGTCTCGACGGTATCAGTGATAATGATACAGACAACCGAGATGATGCCTCATATAGCGATGGGCAGGTGTATCTATTGCAGGATATATCGAGCTCTGTCAAGAGAGAACATCAGATCAAGCTCATGACCCAATCAGCAGATGGAACAGTACTAGCAAGTCGTACCATCCGTGTCATACTCGACTATATTGCGGCAACGAGTGAATCTAGTATCGATCTCTCTGGGAGTGGTACTCTGGGATTGAGCCAGAGTGATAGATCCAAGCTCGAAGATCTCTCAAAAATGATCCGAGAGCTCAGTGATACTGACCGTATTGTTCTCATGCAACGCTACAACACACTCGTAGAAAACTGGAACAATCCATTTGACAAGGCAAAATCCCTCATCGATATCCAAGAGGCTATCGAATCTAGCAGTATGGATACTACGATCAAATCCAAAATGTCAGCCACAGTAGATGAGCTCCTCATCGGAGATGCTGTCGCAACAGATGAAGTCGCTATAGCGGTCAAGCTGATCCGTGATCTCATACCAGTTGAGAGTCCCAATCATGATGCACTCATATCCAAGCTCGCAGAGATAGAGTCTCACCCTGGATTACTCGAGAGCAATAGGTCTATTGGAAAAGATATGCTCGTACTGATACAGTCAGATACAACTATCCCAGACAAATACAAGATCCATATCAAAAATCAGCTCTCTATCATCATCAATGGTGGATCATCGAGCGTTTCAGCAGAGCCTGTAGATAGTCCCACTGATAACACAGATAAAAAAAATGACAATGGAATACTTGGATTTATTAGTGGATTTGTGAAAATATTTTTTATCATCATCGGGATTATACTGCTCATTGCTCTGATTGGATTTATATTTTACCGTATGTCTCGCAAGGATGAAAATATTGGATTTCAGGATTTTTTGATTGATTCAGTATTTCATAGTCAGAGTCGTCCTACTCCTGTAGAGGATATACCAGTATCTACGAGTGTGATCGTACCAGCATCGCCATCCGTGAACACACCTACACCATCCGTAGACCCGCTCAGTAGCTATACACCACCCGCTCCGACTCTATCATCTCCTACATCCAGTCTCCCAAATCCTGACCCACTCACTGATGTACTCAGCAACTCAGATACGCCCATAGCAACTCCGACCACACTCCCAGCTGAGTCGATCCCTGACTGGCTCAAGATACCATCAGCGAAACATGAAACTATAGATAGTACCACAGAAAACACCGTGGAGACCACAAAAATAGCAGAAAAAACAAGTGAAGCAACAGATCCCACTACAGACATGATTCCACTGATGACTCCATCCAGTGACCCTGTCAGTATCAGTAGCTCCAATGATCCCCTCATATCTACTCCTGAGTCTGTTGATCTCGAGCCATCCATCAGTCCCAATGCCAGTGAAGATGGTATCCCTGATTGGATCAAAGGAGCTTCATCAGTGCCAGTAGATCCTATAGTAGCATCAGTGCCACCAGAAACTCCAACCACTGACGTACTCCCTGATTGGCTTATGAATTCGATAGAAAAAAAAGATACCACAGATATGGAGGAAATACATCACGATATAGGAGTGAGTAGTAGTATGGCAATAGAGGAGATACCAGGGGCAGATACTCCAGCACTCATAGAAAATAGTGCAGGATCTGATATACCGACGGTATCCAAAAAATCCAAGAAAAAGCCAAAAGCAAAAGAGGAAATAAAACAAGAATCAGCTACAGAAGTCATCCTCCCAGCATCACTTCCCTCCGAGTGACTCCCGAGTTGGCTCAAGTAAAGCATACAAAAAAAGATAGTAGCAATACTATCTTTTTTCTCATATATTTTCGGTTTGACTCTCCCCTAGCATTTTGATATACTAGATCTCGTTCCTGATACGTTATCAGTTTCCAGTTCTCAATTCTCAATTCTCAATTTCTCATATGTCTACTTCTCCTCTTGATACAGCACCTGATAGTAGTATTGCTCCAGAGTCCAATACTCTCACATCCCCACTCCCCTCGATCCCCACAGCACCACCCTCGATGCTCGATCAGATCATAGCAACCGCTCATGAGAATACCACAGTACCACCGACACCAGGATCGAACCCTCTCCCTCCTACATCCTCAGATATCTCGCCTCTCTCCTCTCCTCCTCAAAAACCCAGAGATCCCATGACTGCTGGCATGATACTGCGTATTATAGGATCGCTTCTCCTCGTAGCAGTGATATTTTTTGGGAGCTTTCTCGCATATATCGTATTCAATCCAGATCAAGCAGCATTTTTTGTCAATATTTTTGATATCAATCCCAGTGCTATCAAGGATCTCCTCAAGCGACTCATCAACGGAAGCTTTGGGATCATGGTACTCATCCTCTCTATAGCTTGGATTATGAGTCTCTTTCGAGCGATATGGGCACCACGAGAACAGCGTCGCCGCAAGATGATCGGATGGCTCACAGCGAGTATCGTGGGAATCCTACTTTTTAGTATACTCGCACTCTGGGCATACCTCTTCCGAGTTATCAAGGACACAGCATTTGATAATCTCTCAGGCAGTGTCACTATGTACGACAACGATATCTATACGCATATCCAGACCTATCCAGATGCTCAGGATTTTGCTATATTGTCTGCAACGACCAACCTCATATGACCCATCACGATCAAGTATGATCTCTCGACCAATGCTCAATCCATAGCCAAAAAAAATCTCATCACTATCAGCTCCTACGAGATAGATACCGATGGAGCCACTTGTAGCAATGGGAAAAGTGTAGTATCAGGATCAAATCCTATAGGAGACAATGGGATTATCTGTACATTTGATCAGATACGCAGCTATCGTGTACGTGGTAACTATACTGGCATTGATCGACTCGGACAGACACAGATATTTGCTATACCTATCGATCCTGTAGAGATCAAGTGACTGATCGAGATATCTCGCAATACCAACAAAAATGGCAAAAAAATCATCACATTTGATGCTGCTCGATCCAAAAATCTGGGTAATCCAAGATGGCAATCGAGTATCAATCAGATCGATGAGGAAAAAAGTAGTATCACGACTATCATCGATGCCACACCATCTCTCCTCTGTCTCAAACTCATAGGTAATGTATGTGATAGATATTGGGTCATCTCTGATACGGATACGACGAGTACTACTGGTACCATCTCGATAGACCAAGATCCAACACAGATACTCCATACGCGACTATCCCTATCAGGAGCCAATATCAATGAAAATGAAATCACCGGAGTAGACTGGATATCTGCGGATGGGACTCGTATGTGCCAATGACTCAGCATCAGAGATATCTGCGACTATACATGGGGCAACTATGGAACCAAGTCGATCACCGCTACGGTATATCTCGCAGACCGATCGAGTCGCACTATCATGACGAGCATAGAGATAGTCGAGCCGCTCATCCTCGCGAGACACGCTCGTATACTCAATAGTGAATGAAAAATGATGAATCCTCCAGAAACATTTGATCCCGCTATCGCTGCCTATGTGATCACAGATATAGATACCCCCACCACTATCACACTCGATGCACAGGATGTAGTGACAGAAAATCTCGGATACAGTATCGAGAGCATAAGCTGGAAAATATGGGCAGGAGGCAAGATGATCGAGGAAAAAGTATGACCAAAGACGACTCTCACTCTCCCAAAAACACAACGATACACGATCAATGCTGTATATACATTTGCAAAATGAGGCAATACGACTGGGGACCTCTATACATCACGAGACAATATCATACTCGATCTCAGCCAAAAACCACTACGAGGAGTCATCCAAGTACAACAACCCAGTGACTATGTACCAGTCAAGATAACGGTAGATGCATCGAGCTCTACGAGCAAAAATGGAACTATCCAAAAATTTCGATTTGATTTTGGTGAGGGGCGTCCTGCTATAGAGTGAGATGCCCTCCAGACCTATGAGTACCGTACCTCTGGAGAGAAAAAAATCACCCTCACTATCATCGATAACAATGGAGAAACCGCCACAGTGAGCAAGGTATTGGTACTCAAGGATACACCAAAAACGGTAGGATTTTCTACGAGTATGTCACCCGCTATAGTCGGTACACCTATCGATCTCATCGCAGATGGATCAACGGGACAGATAGAGGAGTGGATATGGAACTATGGTGATGATACACCAGTCGTACGATGATACGAGTCAACCCATAGCTATATCAAAGCTGGCACCTACAATATCTCTCTCACTATTAGATATGCTGATGGTACAGAAAAGACAACAATCCAGCCTATAGTGGTACAGACGAGTCTGGAGTAGTATTTGCAAAAATTTTTCTATATTTTCTATTCTCTGGACTACAATACTTTATTCTCTGGACTACAATACTTTCTTCTCTGGATGATTTTTGGTATGGACATATGTCCCGATGATATCATCTGTCCCGATCAGATGGATATCCTCGATACGGCAGACATATATAGGCATATCCTCATCATGAGCGAGAGCGATAGCCATCTGATCCATGACTCTCAGATTCTGATGGAGAGCATCAACGAGCGGGAGTATATCATAGCGGATCGCATCAGTATGCTTGTGTGGATCTTTGTCATATATGCCATCTACTTTGGTTGCCTTGACCACACAGTCACACTGGAGTTCGAGCGCTCTCAGTACGGATGCTGAGTCTGTTGTAGCATAGGGATTGCCCGTACCACCGACACATATCACGACTCTCCCCTTCTCGATATGACGGAGCGCTCGACGAGTGATAAAATCCTCAGCCACGCGATGCGTCGGTACAGCAGACATCACTCGGACATCCACTCCAGCAGACTCGATAGCCTCACCGATAGCTAGTCAGTTGATGATCGTAGCGAGCATCCCCATCTGATCTCCGATGACTCGATCGAGTCATCACTCTTCGAGTTGTATCCCACGAAATATATTGCCGCCACCGATCACGATAGCGATCTCTATATGACGAACTTGTACGAGAGATACGATTTTTTCTGCGAGCGTCGAGAGAAAATCAGGATCAATACCGTATCATTGTTTTCATTGGAGTGCTTCTCCAGAGAGCTTGAGGAGGATACGTTTGGGGGTATGGTATTTTTGCATATAGCTAATAAAAAAATAAAAAGACTATCTCAGATAGTCTCAAAAGAGTACGAATATCACAGAAAATCCAAGTACCAGTATAAAAAGGATCACCATAGTGATAAGTGCTGAGTTGCGTTTTTGGATATCTGATTCGAGGATTGCTATACGAGATCCGAGTATCTCAGCGTCAGTATCACTCTTGGTTTTGGCACTCTCGAGGAGAAATGCATTTTTCTTGTACTCGATAGCTGGTATAGAATTCGCGAGCTCAGTCTCTGCTTTTCCGAGCTTGTAGGAGAGCTCCTGTATGACAGCATCCTTGTGAGCGATCTGTCCACGAGCGTCTTCGTAGATACGTACGAGTTCTGTGAGAGCCATATGAGATTGATTATGATCTACGATATTTTTTTCTTTTGAGACGATCTCTGGGATATCTCTCATAGTAGGACTATCCTCTATGACCTCATAGTTCTCTTCTCGACGAGATGGATCAGACATCCGCAGTGCCTCGATATCTTCTTCTTCGAGGTACATTTTTTTGCCGATACGACGAGTGCGGATACGCTCCGCCTGTATATGTCGGTCGATCGTACGGGACGATACTCCGAGACGACGAGATGCCTGATCACGATCGAGAGAAAAAGCCATAATAAAATACTAAAATCTAATACCGAGAGTGTATAAAAAAGCGAGAAAAAATCAAACAAAAAAGGAAAATGATGGATAGGGCTACTGTTTTTTCCCACCCCATTCTATCACCGAAAATCCCCTACGTACGAATGTATCAAGATGCTGTATGGGGATATTGATAGGCTTTGAAAGTGGTGAAAAATCCATAAATACCCGAAAAATCGTATCAGGTTTTGGACTGATAATGAGTGGTACTACTTGATCTAGTGTAGAATTGGTCAAAAAACTGACTCTATAATACGGAGCATCCTGCATATGGGGGAGCCAGTATGACTTGAAATCTCATATCTCAGATAAAGAGAGTCCGAGTATGGTGAGTTTTTGTGTCAAAAAGTGATCTAGTCCATCTCGCTCAACCACAAATCCTGATATAGGAGTATGATAGCGTATATCATCTTCCCAAAATAGATATGGATAACGGGATCATCCTATATCGAGTTGTCCATTGGGGTGAGCATATACTTGCCATTTTTTGTGATATTTTGGGACACTGATGAGGTGGGTGGTATCCCATCCGAGTTGCACCTCTATATCACGAGAAATATCTGGGTAGAGATAGATGACTGGTTTGGCTCCACATGCACTCGGAGTGATCGTCGCATATCAGACAAAGAGTACCATACGACCAAATGGATCTCTCCAAAAAAATACAGGTACCGTATCAATATATTCCCTATAGGAGAGTATATGACGAGACTGACAAGTAGCATCCATCATGCTATCGCATCTATTTGCCAGAGCATATCCATAGTCATAGAGAGCATGGAGAAGTGGGTGATCTGTATCTGCAAAAAATAAAATCGACTCTCCTCATGATGCTGTATGTCCCATAGTTATGAGATCTTTCTCTGTATAATAAAAACGATATTGCTCTAGGGGGAGGTCTTGCGGTAGAGTATCTTTCCAGTTTTTTGGATCATGGAGCATACGTGACTCTATCACTGACATAGGCTCAAATGTAAACACCCCGTCTGGTACATAGAGATATGTCCCATCATGCAAGGAACAGCTCTGAGGATCCTGATAAGAAAAATTTTGTTGTATACGCTCTCTACTATCCTGGATCCATCTCATCATCAGAGTGTCTGTCTCTCTATCTTTCTGGACAAATGGTATATCTATCTGATATACCGCCGTAGTATGATCTGGCATCTCGACAAAGAGTCCATCTGATTCAAAAAAATGTTTTTTTGATACTCTCGCTTCGTGATTGATTCTCCGAATAGGATCTATTTTTTCATAATTTTCATATCCTGTCATACTCCCGATACGCAGAGACTCGAGAGACTGGAACTCCGGATCAAGCCAAGCCTTGGGTCAGGAGTTTTCGATATATATCGATATTCCTGTCTGTTCTGAAAGATCCTGAATACGATGGAGATGCTGACTATCAAAAAGAATATCACTCCTCTTGAAGAAACGAAGAGTATATGATCTACCCTCATGAATATATGAGAGGATCGATGGGAGGCTAAAGTCCAATCCAAATATATCCATAAAACGAGCCTCTTCAAAAAGATGCAGATAAGGTGAAATCATCCAAGGTTGTATCGCTAGGATCATCTCTATCTCGGACATAGAAGATATCGATATAGAAGGCATCAGGTAATATTCTCACATATACTCTACTATGTATAAAATGATAGGTTCATCATAGAGGGAATAGAGATGAACACGCAAGAGTCGAGCGTTCGTACCATCTACGATATGGATATCTGCAATATCCTGATAGCTATGAGCATCCTCTATATACCCACCTGCTTGTGGATCTATCTGTCATGTTCCACTACGAGCAAATAATCCAATTGGCTCTATAGATACAGGATGAGAATGATAGATGATATGTCATGAATACCCTTGGATAGAATTTTTGATTCTTGTATATTCTATCGCTATCTCTGAGAGGGATCCACTCTGCGCATCACGAAATAGTTGTTGTTCTTCTGTTGATTTTTGTGAGAGTTTTGCAAAAAAATCATCAAACGATCTATGATACATATCAGTCATCTGTAGCAAATTAGCATCATTAATCGGTATGATATTAGCTTGTGGAAATATCTGACATGATGTGAGAAATGAGAGAATGAAGAGGAAAAAATATTTCATAAAAGTATCTAAAATCGTATAGCAAAAGTGTCTTTCTGACGGGAAAATGGTATCCCATCACAATAAGTAGAGATCCGAGAGATCTGGCAAAGTAGGATAGTCCCAGAGAGCGTCTGAGCAAAGTCCTGGTCAAAAATAAAATTACCAAGTGAATAAAAAATAGGAATATTTTTGTATATCTCGTGTGCACCTGCCACATGAGAGTGATGTCCCACGATCAATCTTGCTCCTGCATCCACCAGAGCATGAGCTATATTTCGCTGATGTAGTGTTGTTCCACTGCTATATTCACGACCAGCATGCATATGGGCGATCACGAGATAGCCTGATTGTGTGAGAGATTTGACTTTTTGTATATGTTGGTCTATGCCAGATCGTGACTCGATCGTATTGATTCACACCATGGCAAATTTTTCTCCTCGTATTGTACCTGTCCAGGTATACAATATATCATTGTCAGGATCACCAAAGTGAGCAATATTACGAGACTGTAGCCACTGATGTGTACTCGCTGTATTGCTAATACCACAGTCATCACTATGATTGTTAGCGAGGTTAAACATATTGATACCAATATTGGTAAGTAGTGTTATATTTTCTGGTTTCATACGGATAACTATCCCTTGTTTTGTGGTATCGCAGTCTGAGAGATCCAGTGCTGACTCTAGATTGGCTACAAAATAATCAAATCCCACTCCGATACGGTTATATTTGGTTGCTAGTGGCAGGCGGGTATCTTTTTTTTGATAAAAATCTCGCACTATATTCGGAAGGAAATATGGACTCCGTAGATATCAGGATGCGATATTGCGAGCGATATGCGTATCTCATACAAATGCAAAAACACCACTCATCGTGTGAGTCCCTGTATCTGAAAATGTAGCAAAAATATGAGAAGTATTTTCGATATCAGATCTCGTGTGGAGTACCGTATCTACACTTGTACGAGCAAATCGTAGCAGATAAGGTTGCTCACTCATACGTGCTGTGAGCTGGGCAATAGCGAGACAATTGCGACAGTCTACTTCGAGTCGAGAAAAATCAGAGAAATCCCCATTAGAAATGGTATCCACAGAGAGGGCATCGTGAAAAATAGCTACTCGATCATCTACATGATGTGAAAAATCCACCGATGCGAGTACCAAGACTTTGCCTGGTATGCGAGCAATATCTTGGGCAATACTCTGTGATCCAGATCAGACAATAGACTCACGACGCAATACTACTGGCATCACACCAACATGAGGAAAATACCGATCCAAATATGCAAAATGTTCTCCAATACCATGCTCCTGAGTGACTCCATCCACAAACAATGGAAACGGACTCGGTACCATATGATATCATGGATAGGAGATACCTGATACACACGATCCTCTAAAGCATATCTGCTGTCCTGACTCTACAGACTCCAATGGGAGTGATCCGTAGTTAAAATGATTGGGGGAAATGAGCACTATCGTATCTGGATCGGGATATTGCATCTGGAGGTATTGGTAAAATTTATCTACCTTGGATCCCGTGATCATATGATGCGGGATGATGGCTACTCGCACTCCTGTCCATGGCTTTTGAGAAAAGTATCCGGATATCCTATCCTGAAATAATAAAAATCATACTAAAATAATACCGATACAGATCAATATAGATAGGTATATAGTTGTGTGTTTAGCGGATCACATAGGTATTTTTGTCATAGTCGAATACAACCCCTCCCCACTCGAACACGTCTCGACTCGTACTACGAGCTACTGATCTGAGCAAGCGAGCATCCTGACGATCACCGATCTCAGGCCAAAGATAGTAATTATTGTATGATGAACTTTTCATAGGATATGCCTCTAATAAAATACGGTGGAGGGTATCTGGTTTTTTTGCAAAATCTAGTGTCGCATATACATCGATATCTGCATCAAACTTGAATGATACAAAATACCTCTGATCTGGTTGAAATTCATTTTTCCAAAAAGTAATAAAGTCACTCATTTCTTTTTGATTCATACCTGTTTTTGGGAGCTTTTGAGAGAAAAAATCAACCATATCAGATCCATATACCTGCCACCCCTCTGTATTCCAGATATAGTTTGGGACTTTGGCACTATAGTAGAGATATCCATACGTCGCACCCGATATACTGATATGACTCATATTATCAGATACAAATTCCCAGGAGTTCCCATATGAAAAATGAGGAATCAACTTGGAAAAATATCATCCAGAAGGCAAATTGACTGAGAGAGTATTAGATTCTTTTTTATCAGTATACACATATACGAGTGGCTTGCAGAGCTCAGCAAACTGCTGTATCTCATAGAGATCTGTAGTATAGAGGAGGTAGTTCCCACGAGTATCTATCGGTACTACTCGAAATATAGGGAGCTGCTCATCGAGTACTCCAGAATCTGTTATCATATCTTCATAGCCACGATTGCTGGATTTGAGAGTGATTCATCGTCCACTATTATTATAGTGAGAAAGTATTTTTTTGGTGGATTCTAGATCCATGAGTTTTTGGTTGACTATATTTTTTAATGTCCAATCTGGATTATTATCGAGTGCTACGAGACGATCTGATGGTATCAGATTGGAGCTATAGAGCCACCTGACACCAGGTACTTCACGAAATTCTATGACATAGCTTTTTGCGAGGAATTTTTGCTGTACTGCAAAGTCATGGATTTTTTGACTGATATCGTCGTGTACAGAGATACTCCCAGTATACTCGACTTGTTCTGGGGTATATATGCTCACAGTATCATATATAAAAGTGGATCCAGAGTAGCTATACGTCGTCTCTCGCACTGAAAAACTCTTGGGATAGTCGGATACAAATTTTTTGATATCAGACTCATCTCCATCCTGATCGAGGATAGTCTGCTTGTGAGACATACCTGTACATCATCCTATTCCATCGATACGTACATAGTAGTTCCCTTTTTGAGTCAGACTATATTCGGTAGAATATACATCATTTGTATTTTTGGAGGCAGATCACCGAACGAGATCAATCTGTATGATCTGACCATAGGCATGATCTGGATCATACTCAGTAGCATAGCGAATACCAGATACTGTCCCATCAGGAGCAAACTCAGTATCACTCGCCTGTATCCGTATCCCCCCGCTCTGTCGGATGATCGGATGAGTGGGATCAATACAGATATCAAAAAAACAATCAGATGGAACTATAGATCATGTCACTGTCACAGATCCTGATGAGATATCTAGCGGAGGGGGCAAGATAGTCTCTGTCAGTACGGATCCCGTATCGAGAGGGGTTATCTGCGAGTGAGGAGATTTTTGAGGAGTAGGATATCTGGATATTGCCATATATCCAACTATCAAAAATAGCATATAGACTGATGTAAAAACCAATATTTTCTTGTTCATACTATGAATATTATGGAGAGTCTCCATCCTATTAAAAATATGTATATTTCCAAATCAAAATCTCCTAATCAAAGATCACTCCAGGAGTACTATCCCACAAGAGATTCTCGATATCTCAGATAGATCCTGATCTCTCGTTTTCAAAGAGAGTGATATAGTGAAAAGGCTGATTTTCAAATTCTATCAAAATATCACGGTGTCGCGTAGAGATAGTCTGCCCACTGGAATCATATATATATTGTGGCATCGGAGTCAATCCACTATACGCAAGAAAGGTAGCAATAGGCTCATATTGATTTTCTCGGATATCTCAGCGACTATGATTGCGATAGATCGTATATCGGAATTCTCCGCTTCATCATCCGTCGCTGGTTTTGATAAAAAAATACAAATTTTCTCATACATGAGCCAAATAAAAAATATGTCCTATATCAGGTCAAAATGTATACCATTCACATGGATTTTGATGTACGAGTATAGATGAGAGAGATCGAGCTGGGATAGGTACTTTTTGAGATAATATATCTCAGAGTTCAGAGATATCAGACCAATATGAGAGTACTGCATTGTCTGATGTCAGATCATCAGATCTGTGTGATATGCGATATCCGAGTATGATACAAGATCCGGTGCTGGTAGCAAAGTCTGAAAATCCGAGAGCATCGATCTCTCTATAGTATGGTATATAACTGATCTCTTGAAAAAGCGATCCTATGAGTATATCTATTTTAGATTTTAATATACTACTCATCGTATGATGATCCATACTATATCTGAGAGTATCGATCATACATTCTCGATATCATACAAAATCTCGTCCAGTACAATACCCATGAGAATGACTGATAGTATAATATCAGCTACGATAGTCTATGCTTGTCTCTTCGATTCCCATCATGGCGAGTATCTGATGAGTGATATAGTCTATATGGGGGGACACTGTCTCAGGAATTACCAATGTTGTATCTGGAGTATCCAAGCTGCAAGATGATATCAAGAGTAGTATAAGTCAGAAAAATATATGATGCATAAAATGAGAATAAAAATAAAAAATACCCTTAAAAGGGTATGTAGAAAGTTCAAAAACTGGTGGAGATGGCGGGCACCGCCCCCGCGTCGAAAAAGGTACGGCATATAACTCTACTGTGTATAGCTCGATTCTGATATGTCAGGAAGTAGAGAATGAGCAAAAATCTCCCTAAAAAACAAGGGTCTCTATATGAACTCTTTGCGAGATCCTGTCAGAGAGGCAAAGGTAAAACTGAAAAATATGATATCACTCTATCAGTTTCGAGTGACAAAATGTGTAGCAGGCCATCCGGCACTCATCCGCCTAGGCGGAGACTACGCTAGTTTTGCAATTAGGCAAAAGTAGCTGTGCGAACTGACTTGCTCATAAATGAATCAAGACGAGAAAGCATTGAAGTTGTTTTGTTTGCAGTTATGCATTGCCCTTTGATAACGAGGCGAGCAGCCCCAACACAGCATATATGGCATACGAGTCTTTTCCTCGAATCCTATATCATCCCCAAGTATGTTAATGAACATGAGAATAGTAGCGAAAAGTGTGAAAAAAGCAAACAGGTTCACAGGATTTTCACGGAACTCCTCTTCTGTATTGGTTTCAGGGCTTCCGGAACGAGTTATTAGAATCTGTCAGTGAATATTTCCGTTAAAAATTGCAACCGTATCTGAATTTTGCAATTTAGGAAATAGAACTGTTACAGATCCAATAACGAAGTGTGGAAGCAAAAGTTTTTGTTACTTTTTGGCAAAAAGTAATGGGAAGGACTCTGGATAATATCTGAAGCTCTTGAAACAAGTTCAGGATGCAAATCACAAACAAAAATCCCCTATGTAAGCGAATCCAAACGCTATAGGGGATAACACGGATGAGGTCGAGACTATCGACTGTGGAGTGTAGCGAGTACAGTCTTGGCACGTTCGGATGAGAGATCTCATTCGATCATAGCGATACCATGAGGCAAACGAGAATAGGTGCGAGGAATGTTGCCAGTATTTTTTGCCTCTATATCTGCGATAGATAGAGTGGAATAAAAAGATACTCGAACCGCATCCTGATCGTAGACGACTCCGTCACCAGGACGGATATCTACTTGATCGATCTCACCACTTCACTGCTTCACATAGGTATCTCATGTCATACTATTGAATCCATAGCCCATCTTTTCATTCCAGTATTGGGATGAGAGGATAGATGGCTTCGTTGGTATATCTCGGAGAGATGCTGTTGCATTGCTATCATACGTAGTTGAGTACATATAGATCCCAGTGAGCACCATGAGTGTGCAGAGAGCCTGTACAAATTCTACTCCAACTGGTCGAGGTCTCTGTGAGACAGAATGTTTCATAACCTTTACAAAAAGAACAAAATAAGTATAGCATATAAAAATAGAGAAGTCAATATTTTTAAATAAAAAAATATATAGTCAAGTATTTATTTTTACTTCTTTCGATTTTTGTCAGTTTTTGTGTATATTGAGTCAGTATTTTAAGAAAACTTCCCCTTATCCCCCTCAAATAGGGGGATCGGTACCAATCCATTCTTAGACTTTATTCTTAGCCTTAGCCTATCTATGAGCCTGCACCTCTACAACACCCTCTCTCGTACACTCGAAATATTTAAGCCACTCAAACAAGATGAAGTAAAAGTCTACTACTGCTGACCAACTCCATATAACTATGCTCATATCGGCAATCTGAGAACATATCTGTATGAGGACTTTGTAGTACGTACGATGCGGTATCTGGGCTACAAGGTAAAAACAGTGATGAATATCACAGATATCGATGACAAGACCATCCGTGATAGTCAAAAATCAGGAAAAAGTCTCCAGGAATTTACTAAGTTTTATGCAAATGAATTTCTCCAGGATCTCGATCGACTCTCGATCAATAGAGCAGATACGATCGCTCCTATATCGACACTCATCGATGATATGGGGATCATGATACAAGGACTCATACAGAAGTGATATGCCTATCTCGCAGAGGATGGAAGTATCTACTATAGTGTGTCAAAATTCCAGAAATACGGGGAACTCGCACATATCGATATGAAGTGACTCATATCGAGTGTACGCATCAACAATGATGAATACGAAAAAGATCAGGTAGCAGACTTTGCACTATGGAAGTCATATGATAGGGAAAGTGATGGACCAAATAAATGGACTATTGTTATCAGTATAGATGGAAAAGATATCACTCTCGACGGTCGTCCTGGTTGGCATATCGAGTGTAGCGCCTGCAATCATCACTTCTTTGGCGATCAGATCGACATCCATATGGGTGGGATCGACAATCTATTTCCACATCATCAAAACGAAGTCGCTCAGACAGAGGCATTTACTGGAAAGCAATTCGCGAAATACTGGATGCATGGAGGACACCTCCTCGTGGATAATAAAAAAATGGCAAAAAGTGCTGGAAATTTTTATACTCTGCGAGATATATCTGAGAAAAATAAAGACATACCAGAAGTTCTGATTGCAAGAGGATTCCGCCTCATGGCACTACAAAATCAATACCGAGAAAATTTTAATTTTACCTTTGAAAGACTCCAAGCAGCGATCAATACGATCAAGTGACTCGACGAGATGATGAAGCGACTGGGACGATATATAGACATCCTACAAATCAAGAAAAATGAATCATGAACCGTGGAAAATGAGATTCGTGAACTCACTGCCAAGTGAAAATTCAAATTCCATACTATCACTCGAGAATTTCGTGAAAATCAGCAATATTTTATGCAGGAATTTGTAGAAAAGCTCGAAAATGATTTTGATACCAATACTACGATGACTCTCATATTTGAGTTTCAGAGCTATATCAATAGTGGTATAGATGATGAGATTTTTTCTCTCGATGAGGCAAGATCGCTCGTAGATCTCCTGACGAGCTGGAACGAAGTGATCGCTATTTTGGACTTTGATCTCCTAGTATCTGAGTCACTCCCAGTCGAGATATCAAAGCTCGCCGAGGCTCGCCTCCTCGCAAAAACCCTCAAAGACTGGACAGAAGCAGATCGTATCCGTGACGAACTCGTATCACTCGGATGGAGGATGATCGATGAGAAGGATGGATGGAGGATGGAGAAGGTCTAAAAAAGCTCCGCACGAATGCGGAGCTTGAATTTCTTGCATGAACTTTAACGTTCAGGCATGTCAGTCTTTATTAGGTTTTTAAAGCTATTCCGTATGAAGTCAATAGCACTTGCTAAAACTACCGAAACAGTTATGCCAATAATAATTTCATTCCATTTAAACCATGGAAGTAAATCCCAATAGCCGTACCATTCGTACCAACCACCAAACCTAGTTATGGTTGACATTGTAATTGTTGAAATTAAGAACCAAATGAATGGTTTCAAACAATACACAAACAACGAAGCAAAGCCAATAATGGCAGGTAATCCAATAATTCCCTCAAAGAGGACAATCGTAGCAAAAGCAAACTGTTTCATGTGAATACTCCTTCGGGCATATCGCCCATGATTTTGATAATTTGCCATAATGAGTTGATTTAACTCAAGAAGCAGGGCGATCGCCTGAAAGGATTCTCAGACTGACTGAAATAGTATATCGATATATATATATATATAGTCAAGTATATTTTTTGCTTTTTATCGATTTTTGTCAGTTTTTATGTATAGTGAGCCAATGCAAACTCTCTCACCCATCATCTCGTCTCATATCTCCACACTCTACTGAGATATCCCCTTCTCCCCTACTCTCTCTGCTCCGCCAAAGGTGGAACACGGAGAATATTGTTTCGCCGTTTTCACTCTCGCAAAGCCTCTCGGTAAGTCACCAGTTCAGATCGCCGAGGAGATCGCTTTAGAACTCAGAAAAGATACCGAGCACTTCACGCAAGTAAACACAATCGGTGGATATGTGAATCTGAGCTGTACTGCGAAAGTATGGATGGATATCCTAACGCAAGTAGAATATCTAAAACAAGAGAAAAAAAATGAAACTATTGTAGTAGACTATATCGGAGCCAATATTGGAAAACCTCTCCATATAGGACATCTCTGTACACCATCTATAGGACAATCTATCATTAATACTTATCGATATCTCGGATATAGCGTAATTGGAGACACTCATATTGGCGATTGGGGGCTTTTTGGTAAGCTCATAGCTGCTCATAAGAGATTCGGGAGAGTGGATGGACTCGAGACAAAGTGAGTCGAATATCTACTAGAACTCTATATCAATATTACATCACGCTGTGCTGAAAATCCTGAGCTCGAAGAATATTGCAGAAACGAATTTAAAAAACTCTCGACTGGCGATGAAGAAAATATGAAGCTCTGGGGTGAGTTCACAACAGTATCGCTTGCTGCAATGAACCATATACTTGCTACAATACATGTAATTCCTGATTACGATATCGGAGAATCATTCTATGAAAATCTTCCTCTTCCAAAGATTGGCAATCAGCCACAACTCAAATTCACGATGAATGATATCATCAGAGAGCTCCTTGAGAAAAAAATCGCCATAAAAAATGAAGATGGAAGTGTTGCTATAATATTTCCAGAAGAAACAAAACTTCCTTCGGTTGTCATACAAAAAAAGGATGGTACAAACCTCTACCTGACTGCCGATATATGTGCAATCAAGTATCGTCTCACTAATTGATGGAATCCAACGAAAATCATCTATGCTGTAGATCTCCGTCAGCAGATGCACTTCAAGCAATGCTTTGAGATATGTCGCATGGCTGGCTGGACCGATAATGTAGTCCTTTTTCATGCTGGCAATGGACACATCAGTCTCCCTGATGGGGCTATGAGCACAAGAAAAGGTAATATTATCCGACTCGATGATCTTGTACAAGAGGGCTTTGTTCGAACAAAGGCCATACTCGAAGAAAAATGAAGAACTCTCTCTAAAAAAGATATACACGAGATTGCAGTAGGAGCAATCAAATATTCATATCTTATGCAAGATCGGGAACGCAATATCACCTTTGACTGGGACAAGGCACTCAGTTTCGAGGGGAACTCTGGACCATATATCCAGTATGCATGTGTACGAGCCGCGAAAATCGTAGGAACAATAGAGAAAAGAGAATATGACTACGCTAATATAGAAGGATTATCTCCATACGACACTGCTCTCATCCGCGCTCTTGCAGAGATGCAATCCAAGATTCAGACAACAGCCGACACCTACAAGCCACACACACTGGCGCTCTATTGCTATGATCTCGCTGTATGTTTCAATAGTTTTTATGTACATACTCCCAAGATCCTCGAAGAGACAGATACAGATCTGAGAAATCTCAGGCTCCATCTCTGTCATCTCGTAGCTGAGAAGCTGACTATCTGATTCGATCTGCTCGGTATACGGATGCCGAGTGAGATGTAGAAAAAAAGTCAGTAGAATATAGTAGGTAGCAAGTAGGTATACCAAATCGTGGTTGATTTTGTTTCATTTTTCTCTACAATCCTGATATGTTCAAATCCCTTCGTCTCATATCACTCATCATTATTATAGCTTCCTTTTTCGGGACTATTTTTGCAAGTGACATGCCCTATACAGACGTGGCACTGACTGCTCCATATGCGAGCGCTGTACAGGAGCTCTATGATGGATGAGTGATCCGAGATGATGGCTCACACCTGTTTCGTCCGACAGAGCTCATGGCTCGTGATTTTTTTGTATCACTCGCTGTCGGAATCGGATGCAAGGAGTGCATCACCCCGAGTATTGATGATATCATACGCTATGATGCCTTTCCATTTATCGATGTCACAAAAGTAAATCCCTACTACTACTGCATCGCCTATGCCAAGGAGTATAGTATCGCTCAGTGATATATACCAGATACTACGGGGATCGCCACTTGTGAGGATGCAAAGCCATATACTAGTAGTCCATTTTGTGCCACCAATACGATCACACGTATCGAGGCTGCTGCTATCCTCCTCAGACGAGCAAAGCTCTGGGATGAGGTACTCAATTCTGCGAATTTTGAGCGATCACTCGCTATCCCTGATGCTACCGCCTACTGGTATGGCTATGCAAAAAAGGCGATCGAAATCGAGATCATCACTCCGAGATCAGACAAGACCATAGGACAAGATGAAAAAATCACAAGAGGAGAATTTGCGATCATGGCAGCTCGGATACTACGATATACTCAGTGTCAGCCGATCAAAAAAAACTACAGTGTCCCGAGTGAGATCATCATACTCGATCCCAATAACCAAGTAGTACAAAAAAGTATTTTTCCAAAATGATATACCGGATCACTCGGTATCGACACGGGATCAGGATCCAATCCGAGAGACTGGGATAAGCAGTGGACACTCAGAAATCCAGCAACCAATGAGATATATACCGGCAGTGGAGATACATATCCGATCTCATGACTCGGATGTGGTACATGGATAAATACAGTGGATCTCATCGATAGATCCACTCGTAGAGTCGTCAGTAGTGCGAGCAATACGATCACGATAGAGTGTAGCGATCAGAGGGCTAATCCTCCACTCTCTGTAGCGATCAGTGGGGATCCTCTACGCATCTCTCCATGAGAGACCACTGAGCTCACTGCTACAGTCATAGGCGGCAGTGGAACACTGCGATATCATTGGGATTTTGGTGATGGGAGTACGAGCAATACCCTCAGCAATCCAACTCATAGATATGACAACAATGGGGCCTATATCGTGACACTCACTGTGACTGATGCAATAGGACAAACTGCGATATCGAGCATCGTCATACTCGTATCATGAGACCGAGATACAGATACTGACGGCATCAGAGACCCCAGCGATCAGTGTCCTCTCGTATATGCCAAGACGGATAGTGGCTGTCCTACTGTCGAGACCTACCTGACGCAACTTACCAATACCTGTCTCACCAAAAAACAAACAGAACAATGACTCCTCATCGGATCTGCGAACTGCACACAGTGTCCCTGCAATAACTCTATCCAGATCAGCTCACTCGTGAGATCCTGTGATACTATATTTCCGACAATTCTCTCTCCTGGTCTCGATACTGTATATGCTCGTGGTGGATTTTTTATCGTACCATAGATCGTAGATATCAATTGTCCCTAACTCTTGTCTGATATGCCTGCTCCTATTTTATTTCGATCACTCCAGTCGAGCTATACTCGATCTGGATCAGGACATACGATGATCTCCTGACGTGGGACTGATTGGTCCCATCTGAGGGGGTATACAGATCGAGATGATGTGAGAGATATTGCCTGGCATCATATGAGTCCACATGGGCTCACTGTACGTGTACGAGAAACTCCTGGTGAATATAGTATTATTACGTATTTTGCTCCTTCTGTATATGATGGATTTTTTGTAGATTGACCACATGAGTCTATCTGATATGCCAAATCCCAATCCCAATCACTCATAGCAAAAAGTGCCAAGCAACAGAGATATCCCTATATGGATTATACTGATAATCAAGCAATACATTCTTTGCTACGATCACAGCCCAAGCATCATATCATATTTTTATCAGATATCGAGATCAGTCCGAGTATCATACTACTCGCACAACACAACGATATGATCTATCTCGATTTTTGACATATATTTGAGAGAGAGCCTCGATGAGATATATTGTTCGACTGATGTATCATAGATATTGATAGATACCTACAGGGGTATAAAAAAGAAAAGGAAAAACTCCAATCGAATCTCAAAAAAAATAACATCTCATATATCAGTATCTCTACCCAATCTGATTTTACTCTCGCTCTCAATACTTTTTTCAAAAATCGATACCATCATGGATAATATCATCTCACTTGCCATACTCCACTCCGCAGGTTTCACCCACAAGGATCTCAAAAAGATATTTGAAACCCATACACGCTATCATGAGATACTCTCAGGATTTGATACTGGAAAATGAATACCGACACCATGGATGACAGATGAACGGAGATCCAAGATACTCATCTCACTCAGTCAAGTAGACAGAGCCAATATCTGATGTACCATATCTGACAAACATATACAACTCATCACACTCGATGCAGAGCTCTATCCAGAACGACTCAAGACGATCAGTCATTCTCCATACGTCCTCTATGTACGATGAGTGCTCAGAGAGGAGGGGAAAATGCTCGGAATCGTCGGATCGAGAAAAAATACCAACTATGGGAAAAAAATACTAGAAACGATCATCCCAGAACTCGTACGAGCAGGATGCGGGATCGTGAGCGGATGAGCCTATGGGATCGACGCTATTAGCCATGACGTCACCCTCCAATATGGGTGATATACGATATCAGTATTTTGATGTGGTGTAGATATCTACTATCCCGTACAGAACACGAGATTATTCGATACGATTCTCGAAAAAGGATGAGCCATCGTATCAGTATTTCCGATTGGGACTCAGGCAGAACCCTATATGTTCCCTATACGCAATGAGATAGTAGCAGCACTCTCTGATGGGATCATCATCCCAGAGGCATGAGTCAAAAGTGGCACACTCATCACCGCTCAGCTGGCACTCGATCATGGGAGAGATGTGTTTGCTGTTCCAGGAGATATATTTCGGGAGACGAGCCTATGATGCAATCAGCTCATCGCTCGTGGTGAGGCCCAGTGTATCGAGTCAGCGAATGATATACTCGATGAGTATTTTCCACATATGACGAGTGAGACACTCTCTCTATTTGTCGAGAAGGTCTGGGAAAGTGATGAACAAAAAAATATCTATCAAAATATACTCGATGGACACGATACCCCTGATGCCATCTGACAAAACTCTGACTACACGATCGATATAATCATGATGACACTCACTCTCCTGGAGATCGATGGACATATACGACTCAGTGGAAATGGAAAATATGAGATACTCTAGTAGAGACTATTGGAAATATATTGTATAGTATATTTGATTTTTCTATCATTTTTGATTGACAATCATATATTTATTTTATAAAAAAAATATTTAGTAATTTTATTGATTAGAGATATATAGAGATTTGATGTCAAGTGAAAATATATATGATTTTTTGGTATATATAGATATGAGCCTCGGCATATGCTATGATATAGCTATGGCAAAGGCGAAAATCATCATCACCTATATCCTACTCCTCTGTTTTTCCAGTATGGAGGGGGTTTTTCCATTGTTTGCTGATGAATGAATCGCTATACACTCGATCGAAGAACTCACCAATATCCCTGTCACAGAAGATATATCTAGTCCCACTATCGCCACCGAGTCTCCTATGTCCGAGGATTCTGATATATCCCCTACATCCCAGATGATGCTCGCAGAACTACCAAAATATGATGAGAACATCAATCTCGATGCCTGGTTCGATAATCTCAGTGCACTCGTACGCATGGGTATCGTCAAGCGGCGTATCGCCCGATCTCTCGGACTCCCTGGAGATAACTCTCTCGTGGTAAACATCACAGAGGGTACAGAGATACGAACAAGAAGTCAAAAAATCGTACACATCGATACTCTATCAGTCGATGCGACTGCACTAGAAAAGAAAAAATGAGCATTTCATTTTGGTATCAATGGTACTCATCTCATATTTTCAAAACCAGTAGAGATCCAACTCAATCTCGGAATCGAGAACAATGGAAAAACCAAAGCCATCACCGTAAAGCATGCTGGAGATAGAGAGTACAATACCAGTGGTCTCTCTACGAGTCCAGATACACAGTGTAATCCAGATGGAACCGCGACTATCCCATGAAATACATCCTCAGTAGAAAACGGGGTTGTCACATTTTACACCTGTGGTGCGAGTAGCTTTATGATGGATGATGTGAATATCCCACTCGCTGGTGCATTTGCACTCCGCAAAATCTCATCCACCTATACTGGGGCACTCCTACGTATCCGTCGCATCTCTGACAATAGTGAACAAGATATATTCGCTACCAGTACAGGAGCACTCGATACGGGAGCTATCACGACATTTGCTGGAGTATCGGGTACGGCTCATGTCACGAAGTGGTACGATCAGAGTGGCAACGCCAATCATACAGTACAGACTAACAATAGTAGTCAGCCAAAGATTTTTGGAGCTGGAGCTTTTTTTCTCAAAAATGGAAAACCGACCATCAGATTCGATACGCTCGGACAGACACTCGTATCGATCAATCGTATGGTCAACAACGAGGCCAACAATGCCGTAAATATCGTATTTAGTTCGGATGATGGCAACAAAACCCCAATAGATCTCAATGCAACTGATAGCCAACGTTTTTCATTTCACTCGGATGTGGTATGGGACTACGGACAAAACTGGTGAGGGAGCAATCGTACGACATATGCTGCCACCCCTACTAACTACAAGTCTATGACCCTCGTATTCTCGAGTTCTGGAGGATACCAGCATATCTTTGAAAATGGGATACAAAAAGTCACGAAGAATGTCAGTGCTCGTAGTGCACAATGGTCTATCGGAAAACTCAGTATCGGATCGACGGTATTCCCTGGGCAATACCAGTACACCGGAAATATGGGTGAGATACTCGTCTGGGCAGATCGAACACTATCGAATGCTGATCGTAAAATCTATGAACAAAGTGAAGCAAGTTACTACGGGCTCCCAGGGAACTATCCTCCTGGATCTCCTGCAAACATCACAGCCCTACATGTAGGATCTGGTGATATACAACTCAACTGGAATACTCCTACCAACTCATGAGGGAGTATCGTCACTGACTACAAGCTCCAATACAGACTATCAACTACGTCAGGATGGACGAGTATCTCTGATGGAGTATCGACAAATAGGAGCTATACCATGAATAGTCTGACGATCGGACAATCCTATCAGTTCCGTATACTCGCTGTCAATGCCAATGGTGATGGAGCATACTCTGATCCTATCACCGTAGGTATAGACAACCTGCCCTATCTCCAGTTCTGGTATGCACCGACTCCAGCATCCAGTGGTCGTATCGCCATCATCCCTGATAAGAGTGCATGGCAGACTCCTGTCACTCAGGCTCTCGCATCTGCACAACCCCAAGTACTCCAAAATATCATCAATGGATACAATGTGATCAATTTTGATAGTACGGCTCGTATACTCACAGGATGAGTAGTGCCAGCACTCCAGACGATCATCGCCGTCCGCAATCTCTCTGAAACAGGATATCAGACTCTTTTTTCTGCAGGAGCAAGTAGTGATTTTTCTATTCGAGCAAGTGGGAATTTTGGTATACTCAATACAAACTATGGTGATGGAAATAGCAATGACTGGTCTGGCGGATCAGGCAATCTGAGTGTCAATGGATATCAGACGAATACTGGTATCACAGGATACCATATCGTGAGGTCAACTGCATGAGTACCTGTAACAAATACAAATTATAGTATTAGTTCCACTTTTAATAGTCGAGGTATGAGCGGAAACAACGGTGTCGCCGAGATACTCGGTTTCCAGAGGACCCCATCTGCAGTCGATATACAAAAAACAGAGTCCTATCTCGCCCTCAAGTATGGTATCTCACTCGATCAGACCAACGCCACCAATATGATCCTCTCTGATAGTAGTATCTCATGGAGTGCGAGTACTGCTGGTATATACAAAAATGATATCGCAGGTATCGCCCGAGATGATATATTTTCACTCAATCATAAAAAATCAAAGAGTATCAACAATACTAATGATCTCTGAGTAGAACTCGTCGGGAACTTTGCGAGCAATCGACTCTCACTCACATGGGCCAATGATGCTACGAGTACTGGATCATGGTCCAATACGGAAAATCCTTTTGGATATCGTCGTATCAGTCGAGAGTGGAAGTTCCAGGAACGAGGTGGCAATCTCGGAAATGTCAAGGTATCATATCCAGCCAGTACGCTACCAGTTGGGATGACTGGATCTCTGTATCTCCTCGTAGACATCGATGGGAATTTTTCATCTGGATCAAGTGTAGTCACTGGATCACTCAATGCAGGTAACTATGAGTTCACTCTCGATATCGCTGATAACTCATATGTTACATTTGGATACATAGAGATCACTCCTCCGACACTCACTCTCTCTGGTAGTGTATGAAGTGGTGTGATCCTCCCTATCGGTAGAGGCAATATCATCCTAAACTATAGTGATCTGGAGTCAGGGATAGCTACAGGGAGCCTCTCGATCACTCTAGAAAAATACAATAGTACTCTCGCTGCCTATGGAGCTCCATCTAATACAGGACTCACGGAGTCAGGCAGTCGCACCATCACCGACAGCACATGGAATATGAGTGGGCTCGAGTATGGTCGATATCGGCTCGTCGCATCGATCAGAGACAAGGTAAACAATACTACTACTACATCATTTGAGTTTTATGTCGATGCTATCGAATGGTCAGTATCAAGCGATCAGTATGATATAGGAGTGATGACTCCTGGTGTACAGACATTTGGAACTGGTGAGATGATTATTACAGTCAAGACTATTGGTGCGAGCTTTTCACTCAATATGATCAGTATCAGTCCACTCAGTCAGGGATCTGAGGATATCAACTATTGGGATGGACTCACAGGATGGTGATACGATCAGTTCATCGCAGGGTCATACGATACCATACTCGTCAGTCATGCGAGCAATGCAGTACTCAGCAATCAGATACGATCCATCAATCTCGATGGTGAAAAAAATATCTATACCTACAAGGTCAAATTCGGTGGCAATGCAGACTATCAGCAGGCAGCAGGACAATATAGGTGAAATATATGATTTAGCCTCGTAGCAAGTTATCAATAATACAGATACCCTCCCAGAGATAGCGAGATTGGATTTTGCTTTTCTCATTTTTTTCTATATAGTATTTTCCAGATTTCTAGACATATTTTCATATTTTGTTGAGGTATTCTGATATTGAGTTCTATAGATCTTGCATTCTAATCCACACCCCTATGTCACAAGTCGTCCGGGCATTCGTATTTAACCCTGAGGGGCAGATCCTCATGACAAAACACCAAAAAGATACCCCATGGGTACTCCCAGGTGGTCATGTGGAGACAGGAGAGTCCATCCATACCGCCATGATCCGAGAGCTCCGAGAGGAGTTTTCACTGGATGCTCGATTTTTTGAGATGGATAGAGATGAGGTACTCAGACACAAGGGGAAAAAACTCCATCATCATCCTCTCCCTATCTCCATCTATGATCTCTCATATACTGGGAAAGATGGAACAGATAAGTCTCGTACAGAATATATATTTCTCATGGAGACAGATAGTGAGATAGGAGCGATACAGACAGAGGAGATCTACGAATACAAGTGGTTCGATGCGGATGATATCATCACGATGCAGCCCAATATCGAAACTTGGGACTTTATCATCGAGATGCTCGAACGCATCATCGACAGTGGAGACGAGGAATAGGAGATAGAAAACCTAAATTGCTCAGTTGCTTCTGCATTTATGTGAATTTTGATTATCTGTCAACGAAGTTTTCCAATCCGCCTAGGCGGAAGAAAACGAGATGAGTACAGATAACAAAATGAGCATAGCAGATCTGGAAAGTTTTTTTGGAGATTATCTGGCAAGAAACGAGCCTGATAAGATCCTATGCAGAGCTGTTACTTTTTGTCAAAAAGTAATGGAGAGGACTCTGTAATATGCATAAAATGATATCAAAATGCACCCAACCCTACACGCTACACTCTCGCAGTATGATACGATAATCCTCGTCGGATGAGGAACGGGTGGACATATCCAGCCAATTGTATCATTGGTTCGTACGCTCAACAATAATCTCACTCAATATCTCTGGATCGGAGGAGCAAGCTCTACAGAAGAGAAAACCGCAACATCAGAAAATATAGAGTTCCAGTCAATCCCAACTCTCAAGCTGTCAACTACGAGATCATGGAGGATTTTTCTCTATCCCATGTACCTCATAGCAGGATTCTGGAGAGCGAGACAAATACTCCATTCCGTCATTGCGAGGCACGATCCGTTCTCCGTAGGACTACGAAGGATGAAAGCAATCCAGAGTATCAGAAACCTGGATCGCCACACTCCGCTACCGCTCCATTCGCGATGACAGGAACCACTATGCCTCTTCTCAAAATGATGACCTGGATCAGTCGCCATCGGACTCGCTGCATGGTCACTCTCTATCCCTCTCTATATCCACGAGTCAGATACGATACCTGGCAGATCCAATCGGATTTTATGAAAATTTGCAAAAAAAATATTTCTCGGGTTTGAGTCAGCAGGCAAATATTTTGATAGAGAGAAGTGTGAGACAATAGGACAGATATTGGATCCGGTATTCGAGTGAAAAGTACAAGGTATACAGTCAAAAATAACATGGAAAACCACCAAGCCTCATATCTTCGTAATCTGTGGGAGCCAGGGATCTCGGGCGATATTCCAAGAAATCATACAGAATTATAGAGGAAATGAAGAGTACGAGTGGATCATCTCGCTCGGAAAACTCAATACCGATATGAAGTCTGAATTCGAGAAAATCCCACATTGCCAAGCCCTCGAATGGATATCACAAGGCGATATCGCTCATCTGATCCAAGATACAGATATAGCCATCACCCGTGGAAGTGCGACAACTCTCGCTGAGCTGACAATTGAAAGATGATGGATTTCTCAAAAACAAGAAGTTCAAGGCAGAAAAATTTTTTCGAAAGGAGCTTACGAATCTGTAAGTGACTGAGAAAATAATTTTTCTAACGACGAAATTCGTAGTTTTTCAGGAATCCCTATCAAACTCATCATCATCCCACTTCCCTACTCATCAGGTAATCATCAGTACTACAATGCTCTCGAATATGAGAAAATGTGACATCTCGTATTGGAACAGAAAAATCTGAAACAATTAACACAAACAATCCAACAACATGTCTGACACAATCAATAGAGAAAAATCAAATTGGGAACTCTTCATCGAAATTATATACTGAGCAAAAACAATCAATAAGAAACTTCCTAAAATTCTCATACTCACACTATTGTATGTAATTTTTCTTGTGATAGATCCTTATTTTTATAAGCTCTTCATCGATAATATCGAGGTAATGATGCGTTCAGATTCATTACAAAACACAGCCCTACAATCACTTATTTCGCTTTCTTTGATATGGGGAGGATTTGTGATCCTTTCTCTTTTTGTTGCATTCTTCTATAGATATGCTATGTGGCAATTAAATAATGACGAGTGGCAATCTTTCGCTGATCGTCTTGCACATGCATTTCTATCAATTGAATACAACTACCATGTATCAGTCAATATTGGCGAACGAACCAAAAACTATGATAGAGGCCCTGTGGCTGTATCACGAATATTAGAAAGAACATATGCCATAATATTACCTCAAGCACTTTTATTTCTCTGATTACTATTTCTCGGTTTCATAGTAAATTGGCGAATGATGTTTGTAATTGTAGGATTTTTTCCTTTGATTTTCATTATCTCCATGTTAGTTGGGAAACGAGTACATTTAAAACAAAAAGGCGTGAATGACCTTTGGGATAAGAGTCTCGGGAGATTTACTGATTCACTTCAAAATATTGCAATCATAAAACTTTTCGCTCGAGAGAAAAAAGAGGAAACAATAGTAAAAAATCTAAACTCTACAGTCATAAATGAACAACTGAAAATCAATATTCTTTGGTGAATTCTTGATGTTTGAAGTGGTTTTATAGATTTTCTTGTTAGGACTGTTGTTATGATTACTGGTGTGTTCTTTATATTGCACGATTTTATGACTCTATGAGAGTTGTTTTTGTTTGTTACACTTGCTGGACGGATTTTTGCACCACTGAACTCAATCGAATCAGCATATCGAGAAATTATTCAAAGACTAGCCGATTATGGGAAGATGCATGATTTATTACAAAAGACTCCAGAAATAAACTCCTGAACTCAAATACTCTCGAATATCGAAAAGTCCATAACTTTCAAAAACCTCTCATTCGCATATCCATCTTCTCCACGAGAAGTACTCTCGGATATCAATTTTGAGATCAAAAAATGAGAACGAATAGCACTTATCGGACATACTGGTAGTGGTAAATCAACAATCATCCAGCTCCTTATGAGATTTTATGAGCCAAGTTCTGGAAGCATCGAGATCGATGGCACAGATATATATGACTACACTCTGGAGAGCTATCGGAGCAAGTTTGCTGCAGTATTTCAGGATACAACACTATTCAATGAAACAATCAGACACAATCTCGAGTATGTCCGTGATGGTATCACAGATACGATGCTAGAGAAAGCTTGTCGAAAGGCAAATATACTCGAATTCATAGAGTCACTCCCCGAGAAGTGGGAGACTCAGGTCGGAGAAAGAGGACTCAAGCTCTCTGGAGGAGAGAAACAACGCATTGCGATCGCAAGGGCAATCCTCGCAGATCCCGAGATACTCATCCTCGATGAGGCCACAAGTGCACTCGATACGAAGACAGAACAACTCGTACAATCAGCATTTGATCATCTCATGGAGGGTCGCACCAGTATCATCATTGCCCATCGTCTCTCGACGATCATGAGTGCCGATACTATCTACTTGATGGAAAAGTGACAGATAGTCGCAAGATGAAGCCATGCGGAACTCTATCAGATCTCTCCAGAATACAAGGAGATGGTCGATCTCCAGCATGATGGATTTGTGGGAGAAGAGGTAGAGGAAGAGGCCATCTAACATTCAAATAAATGTCCACAACAAAATCCACCCTCACCTACCTCGAAGAGTGTCTCTCACTCATACCAGATCTCCATAGCAAAGCTATGTTCTGAGAATATGGTATATATAGTGGAGAAAAAATGTTCGCTCTCGTGTGCGACAATACTCTTTTTTTCAAGACCTATCCTGAGACGATCCATCTCTTCGAGGATACCGAAACCAAGGCATATCCAGGATCGAGGAATACTGCCCCAGCCAATCCTGACTGGCTCGAACATCCAGAGGAACTCGCAGAGGTCGCAAGGCTCACCCTAGAGCATACTCCGGTAGCAAAACCAAAAAAGAAAAAGTGCTAATCTACAGAAACCTCTCCTCGATATCGCTCTCTGGCGAGTCTCGCACTCTCTCTCTGATCGACGATCGGAGGATAGTATACCCCCTGGAGTTCTAATGAGTGGATTTTTTTGGGGTCGATATCTGCGAGCTCTGGTATATATCTCTGTATGAACTTGGCATCTACATCGAACTTCTCTGACTGGAGAAGCGGATTAAATATCCTCACAGGCTTCGGATCTGCCCCAACTGATGCACTCCACTGCCAATTACCAAAATTCACTGCCTCATCATAGTCGATGAGGTATTTTTTGAACCACTTCTCTCAGATTCTCCAGTCATATCCCAGATTCTTGGTAAGGAAAGATGCGACTACCATACGAAGTCTATTGTGCATCCAGTTGGTTTCGATAAGTTGACGGATAGCTGCATCAACAAGTGGATATCCAGTTTTTCACTCGGAGAATCTCTGCCACTCATAGCTCGTATCATCCGTATTCCATTCGATACTTCTCCGTCTCTCCTGAAACTCGATACTGTAGGTAAAAGGAAAAAAATACGCAATCTGATACCAGAACTCTCGCCAGATGATCTCACTCAACAGTGTTGGGTTTTGCTCTATTTTTGCATAGATCTCACGGATAGAAAATATCCCGAATCGGATATACGGAGAGAGTCGTGTTGATCCATCTACGGCAGGCAGATTCCGCAGATCATCGTAGTGAGAAACATCTCGATCCAGCCGACTCCGACCGAACTCCATCGTCCAAAGTGGATGATATGGAACTCGTATAACTTCACCTATTTTCTTACGATCATTTGGCACAAACCAGGTTATCTCAGTTCCACTAAATGATTGGATACTCAGTCTCTCGGGATGAGCAATCAAGAACTTTTTCCAGAGCATCGAGTACGGGGTGAATACCTTCCGCTGTTCACACTCATGTGGCTCGACAAGGAGAAAATCCTGAAAACTCTGAAAATCTATATGAGCATCATCACATATCTTTTCGATATTTGCATCTCGAGTCTTCCCTCTTGGTGAGTATGATCGATTGAGATATACCGCATCGATCTGATATGTTTTTATCAGTTCTTCGACTATATCCTCAGGTTTTCACTGGTATATCGCGAGTCGGCCTCCAACTTTTTGTAGATCTCTATCGATCGTCTCGAGTGCCTCGCGTATCAGCCCGAATCGTGGGTCATCGATACCAAACTCATCGATAGCACGAGTATCATGGATGAAGATAGGCAATACTTCTGTTGAATTTTGGATTGCTTCGATGAGTCCTGTATTATCACTCGTTCGGAGATCTTGGCGGAAAATGAAGAGGGTACGATGGTAAGTTTTTGACATAAAAAATAGAAAAAAATAAAAAATCCATGTAGTAATACTATGTTCGCATCATATATGGCTCTGCCAGCTTCCAATATGCAAAAAATGAAGCACAATACTGACTCACCTCTGGGATCATATAGGGATATGGTGTTTTGGTAATTCCAGCAATATCTCAGTAGAGGATATGATCGGTAAGATATATTTCTCTTTGTGATATTTTTCGGAACTCGTCCCTGAGTGCCTCTATCTCTCACACATAGATCTCTATACCCTCGATATTGTCTCTTGCGAGTGACATGATAAAATCTATCACTTTTTGAGAAACTGGGAATCTCGAAAAATGCGAGGGAGCGAGGACGAGGATGCGATTTGCAGCTTGATCATGCAACCAATCTGGTCGGATCGAGTAATCAGTATAGATCACGAGTGGCAGAGTCGGATCGAGAGTGATATCAGATTTTTGGGGAAGTGGAGTAGAGAGTATGAGTGGTGCATACTTTTGTATATGATCGGGCACTACTGTACTCCAGATATCCTCATAGGTACAGTCGAGAAATGTTTTTCTCTGATGCGATCAGGTATACTGATTGATATTGGTTTGTATAGTGATATATTTTTTTGAGGAAAAAGCCCCAGCATTCCACTGCCAGCTACATGTATTGGATGCGAGATCCCCATCGAGAAGATGATAGTACATCCATCGACTGGGCATATACCAATGAGCCCCACCCATATTGCATACGATCCCAGCGATATACATACGGAGATGATTGTGCATATATCCTGTCTCATATAGCCGCTCGATACTGAGATCGATAGCCTCGATACCTGTATGCATATCGACTATCGCTGTCGGCATATCATGACTGAGGACATCCTCCTGATCAAATCGTATATCTCGCATCATACGGTCAGTGCCGAGTCATTCCCAGACTCGGAGGAAGTATTCTCGCCAAGCGAGTTCTTTTAAAAATTGCTCTATCTGATGTGGCTGATATCATCTCGCGAGTACCCGATAACGGATATCTCGAATCGTGATAAATCCTCTCGATATATATGGAGAGAGCATCGTAATATGTCAGTTGATATAGTTACGATCTTTGCCATAGGCGATAGGATCGATACTATCGATACGATGTTCGATACTCGCTCTATCAGTCGGGAATATATAATTTGGGATTTTCATAGTTTTATTTTTTGTTATTGCGAGACTAGAGTCTGTCCCATTGCAAAAAGAGGGATCAATATAGTATATTATGTTTTTAGTTTCAGGTTTTTGATGTATGCCTTGGCATCAGTGAGTAGTCATACAAATATCTCTCGTCATCCTGAGGTGATCACTCCCCTATCATGATCCTTGTGGAGGATAACACACTCCGAGTTGCGAGACTCACATACGAGCATCCAGATATTTTGGAGATTCACACGACTCGTGTGATCGACGATGAGGTATCCACGACGCAGGGCTCGCTCATACTCCTCTCGCTCATAGACATAGAGATGATGGGGTACAGATCGACTCCCGAGTCGGATACCTGACTTGTTCCCTTTTGAGAGAGCATCGATGTGTTCGAGTTTGACTTTAGGCATAGGAGAATTATAGAGGAAAGGTCGATATTTCCAAGTGAAATTTAAGCAGAGCAAAAAGATATCTGGACTTGCTAAAAGGAGAGGATTCTATAGAATGCTCAAGCTAAAATATATAGATTCTTGGGTTAACCCTTGCTATCCAGAAAATTAAAGGGCAACTAATTGTTGCTCAGCCCTTTTGTCTTTTTGGATACAAGGTCTATATGTTTTAGCGAACGAGTGCATTAGTTGCCCTTTTGTTTCGCTAAAACATAGTATACTCGAACTCCTTTTTTAGCATTTACTTTTGTAAGTGCTTTTATTATGCCAAATTTTCAAAAATATAAAATCATCGATATATTCTCTGGATGCTGATGATTAAGTTATTGATTTGAAAATACTGGCAAATTCGAAACAGTACTTGCCGTAGACAAATGGGATATAGCACTGAAAACTTTACAAAAAAATAAACCAAATTGCGATATCCTAGTGCAGGATATGAGTACATTATCCGAAGAAGAAATGTTAAAAATAAAAGAAAAATATGGTGATATAAAGGTAGTTATTTGATGACCACCATGTCAGGGGTTTTCTCAGGCTGGACAGCGAAATGCTAAAGATCCAAGAAATCAACTCTACAAGAGTTACATACACTTTATTCAGGTAATAAGTCCTGAATGGTTTGTGTTTGAAAATGTACATTGAATATTGAGTATGACTATGAAAGATGGTAGAAAATTTATCGATGCTATTTTAGACGACTTTAAAGCACTTTGATATAACACTACATTAAATGCTATAAGTGCTAAAGACTTTGGTGTTCCTCAAGACCGAAAAAGGGTGATTATTATCGGCAATAGGAATGGTAAAATGATTCCAAACCTAGTTCCTACTATATCAAATAAATATATCACAGTTCGTGATGTCATAGGAAGCTTAGAAAAAATTGAGAGTAATCAGAGATCCATGATTGATTCATATCATTTTGCTCTAGATCACTCTAGGAGGCATATTAGTTGGCTTAAAGATGTTCCAGAAGGGCATTCGGCTCACGAATATAAACCAGGAAATGGAATGACAGCAAAATGATATGGTACAACTTATAAGAGAATATGGTGGGATCGACCATCTCCGACTGTGACAACCTGTTTTAGTAGTATTTCAAGTCAAAATAATGTACACCCAGAGCAAACAAGAGCATTGACTATAAGGGAGGCTATGAGAATACAGACATTTCCTGATACATTTCAGTTCGATGGATCTTGGAGAGATATTAGAACTCAGATAGGAAATGCAGTACCACCAAAGTTAGGTGAAGAAATTGCAAAACAGCTTTTATCTTACTTTTCTTTATAAAATATATGTGGATATTTCCTCAACATCACCAGCAAATTGAGCGTTTTAATATGTTAATTAGCATGTTAATCGATTCTCATTCAAATAGTCTTTGAGAGATTCGGAGTGAATTTATAGAGTATCTAGAAACACATGGAAGGTATAGTTGACGCCAACATACCGATACAGCGAGTGCCTGAAACCATAATATAGATAAAGCATTTTTTTATTGATTAATCTATAAGTTCAATAGTAAAGTATTTGTAAGTGAATATGGGAAGTTGATCCATAAAGTTTGGGATGATCCAAAAAAGCGATGAATTGTTTTTTTATATTCCCTTTTCAATATACAATTTTATCATCCAGCCAAAAAATCAGTTGAAGCAAAATTATTCCCATTTCGAATACTGTTTCAGGTGCTTTTAGATCCAAGGATTTGATATAAAATTTCCACACCTGCAATGTACTTCCTATATAAACTCGATAACATGCAAGATGCAGAGTCTTTTGAGACTCTCATTACAAATATACTAGAATATCGAAGTAAAAGACAGGAAATTAAGGATATTTTTCGATGATGTGAGGCAGATTTTGTAAAGTGCCAAATTAGTGCCACTTACTGTGTATGAATACTGAAAAAGTTTGGATTTTTTCTAGATTCTTATGATATAGTTCTTGATTATCAGTACATACTATCTCCCAATAGGAGAGATGCTACACCAATAAATGTAAATTACTTATCATTCAATTTAGAATTTCTTTCTCTCGTGACGAGATTGCTTGAAAAATATTCAATATATGAAATACCAAGAGAAAACCCTATGCCGAGTGATCTTATATCAGAGATATTTCATTTTATTGACAATGATTTATATGCCCATATCGGTATCCAAAAAGAGCAAAGCACATTACTTGCGGATGATATTTATGAATCGTCTATCAATCCAGATAAATGCTATGAATTTGAAACACATATCAATAAGGCAATAAACCTTTTCTATAATGTAAAATCTGAGGTAATATGATGATCTGGGGAGCCTGACTTTGTAGCAGCATACTTACCAGAATTTCCATTACACTCCAATCGAAAAATATTTACATGAGATGCAAAGAGTACAAAAAATCAACTTTCATGAATCAATCCAGGAAGACTTAAGCAACATATGCAAAAACATAAAAGCAATTTTACAATATTGGTAACTCCGAAGTATTCTCCAGCATCTAAAAAAGATATAATATGAGAAAATATAGTGATACTATCGTCTTTGGCTTTATCAGAAGTGGCAAGACACATTCTTATTCGTTCGGATCGTCCAGATTTTTGACCATTTTATGAGCTTATCGAGAATAACCTTTGACAAGATATTTCTCACAAGTTTTATACAAAAATAGAAGAAATATATTGAATTAGTGCATAATTAGAGTGAATCGAAGTTACTATCCTCGCAATATTCAGTCATCTGAATCAAGCATAGGAATACTCCCTCTACAGTATCACTCCCGCCTCTACCAATATCCCCGTAGTGAGTACCTTCTCACTATAGCTCAGAGAGCTCACGATCCGACACAGATAGAGCTCATGATCTCATCCACTATCTGATAGCTTCTCGATCTCCTCGAGCTCGATATATCAGGCAATATCTCGGATCATACTATCATCTGTGAGGAGTCACTTCTTCGATAGGTATTTCATCTTGTCATAGTTTTTTCAGGATTTTTTACCGAGGATTCGTACGAGAGATATATGCTCAGGAGCAAGGATCTGGAGTATACCCCTATGAGTTACTCTCCAGTTTGAGAGAGACTGAGTATCATGATAGAGAGCGATGATATAGTGTTTGGGACTCATACTCACTGGTATGATATATGTCATGATATTCATATTTTTTTCTCACAGTATATTCTCTGTGAGTAGCGAATAGACAGGATATGATGGGAGATTCCAGGGTTTAGGCATATGGGGATATTTTACGGACAAATTTTTCTTTTGCGAGTCGGATTTTTTCGATATCGACTTTGGCAAGAGTCGAGAGAATATAGGGAGTTCTTCAGGAGGAGAATAGAGATTTATTGCGATCGACAAAGTCCCAATACAGATGGGTCATGGGGCAAGTTTTTTCCTTGACTGAGTATTGGCAACCTCGACAATAGTCACTCATCCGCTCGATATAGTTCCCACCTGAGACATAGGGTTTGGTAGCCAGTCGTCATCCATCTGTATACTGACTCATCGCCATCACATTGGGTGTGACGACCCACTCGAACGCATCTGTATACATCTCAGCAAACCACCGAGTCACATCAATAGGATCGTATCCCATCAGGAGGGTATAGTTCCCGATGATCATCAGTCGTTCGATATGATGGGAATAATTCTCACTCTGTACACGATGGATCACTGTATCTACACAATTGAGAGTGGTGAGAGTTGATTGAGAGTACTCTCAGGTATAGTTCCACCAACTCTGTGGCATTGGAGTATGATGATGGAGTATATTTTGGATATAGATATCCTCATAATAGTGGAGATAAAACTGTCTCATATACTCTCTCCAACCGAGTATCTGTCTGACAAAACCTTCTACACTCGATAGTGGAGCATCTCGCCCTATAGCTGCTTCGAGTACCTCAGATGGATACAATATTCCAAAATTGATCGCCGTCGAAAGCAGAGAATGGTGTACTCGTATATCGTCCTGATACATCGCATCTTCGAGTCTACCAAAATCATTGAGATGATACTCCAGGAAGTACTGAAGTAGCGAAAGTGCATCTCTACGACTGACTGGTAATAAAAAACTCGATTCTCATATATTATAATACTTTTTGGCTTCATCTATGTATCTTGTATCTTGTATCTTGTGGTTGCCAGTCCCATTTTGGGATATGATTTTTATCAAAATTTCGATTATCGCTATCATAGTTCCATTTTCAGCCAACTGGCTTACCATACTGATCCATCAGTATATTACGGCTTTTTCTCATATATCGATACAATGTCTCCATCACGGGAGGCTTATCAAATTGGTTATGAAACTCTGTAGTAGATATGAGGAATTGGCTATTGGGAAATATTTCCAATGATACTCATTGGAGTATATATCTATCGATCTTTCGGGCGAGGTACTCCTCTGATGATCTCATCGAAACTATATCGGTAATACGAGTCTGTTTGATAAAATCCAAAATCCCCTGCTGATAACTCGTCGCCTCGATCCAGTGTATCATATATCAGAGATCCTGACATAGATCGAGAAATGATCGAGCAATAGCGTATTCAGCGATGAGACTACGAGTATTGAAGTTGATATCTCACGTAGGAGAACTGATAGTCTTGCCCGTAAATAATATAAAAAAGATATCCGTCACTCCAGACTGGATATAGCGAATATGGCACTGATCGTAGATGATCCACTGGGCTTTTTTCATGATTATTTTTTATGTTTCTTGCATTTTTCAGAACAGTAGAGTACTGATTCCCAATTTTTTTTCCATTTTTTTCTCATAGAAAATGCTCGATCACATACGATACATATCTTGGATTCCCGATATTGTCCACGATCGAGTATTTTCATGATTATTTTTTGATATAAAAAGAGATATATTCGTATATACGCTGGAGTCTCAGCATAAAAAACAACCTCACAGACTGCCTCTGGACAGGATCTACTCAAAATACGAGTACCCCAGATGCGAGTATCATCATCCATCCTGCAGGGATAGGAGTCACGAGAGCTACTAGCCCAAAAAGAAACAGAAAGATAGCGAGACTCCATCGTATCCACTGAGGGAGCAATCTCACTCGATGATAGTATCGATGCGTCCGTATCTGAGCAAATATCTCTCGAAATTTTTGTCGATAGGTATGATTGGGATATTTTTTCATATGCCTATTGTATCAAAAATCCCCTGTAGGACAAGGGATTTTTGGATATCACAGTGATATATCGACTATGCTCCAGTACCAGTAGTAGGATCTGTCGATGGAGTCGGATCAGTCACGATCACGGGATCGATTGGTGTCGTCGGTACTCCTGCATCGGGAGCAGTATTTCCAGATGATACTACGGGATCAGTGCTCGTATTTTCTGTAGAGGTAGGAGGAATGATAGATGAGGTATGATTGTCAGCAGGAGCTGGTGCGGGAGCAGTCGACACGGAACTAGTAGCCATATGGAGTAAGAGTGCATCGAGTTGTTCCTTGGTGATACAGGTCTCATCACCTCTCTGTCCGATACAGAGTGTCTCAGTATGTGTCTCGCGAGTCCATATCTCATCGAAGTATCCACGAACTGCCGTGATCTGGAGAGCGACAAAGTCTGATACCATATCGAATAAGTGAGTTATCTGATCCGTCACATAGGCGAGTGCTGATCGTGGGGTCTCAGACTGTAGAGTTGTGAGAGTCTGAGTTGCCCGAGTACCTGTACCAGTCATCCCTAGGATCAGTCCAGTACCAGAGTAGTTGTTGGTGATCTGTTGTATTGTACTGCTGGTAGTCACACTGCCACTATGACCCTGAGAGAGTGATGCGACGATAGTCTGCATCTGAGAGAGAGCGAGTGACTGAGTAGCGAGAGATCCTGAGAGTGCATCGATAGAGAGGGTGGATGTCTGCACGGAGGTATCGACTTCTTGGATGGCTCGTGTCAAAAGTGGTATGATGCCAATATAGTTGAGGCCCTTGTATCCATCTGCGGCAGTCGTCTGGAGGTCTGGTACTACTCCAGCGACTTCCTGAGCAATAAAACCATACTGACGACTCGTATCTGTGACACCTCGTGATCGTGCTAGAACATTCCAATCATAGGTAACAGCTCGGAGCTGACGAACGAGACTGAGTCCACCGGATATAGTGAGTACCTGATCCTTGAGACGAGAGTCAGAGGTGAGAGAGACTCCTGCAGCACGGACAGTAGTAGATGTATTGATATCTCCTACGACATCGAGCTTGTAGGCAGGGGCAGTCGTACCGATACCGACATTTCCATCACCACGATAACTGATAACCGGAGCTGCAACATTGAGAAACCCGAGATCTATACGACTTTGATTGCTTCCGTTTCATCCATATATATAACGCCATTCTGCGGAATTATAGGTGGCTGATGTATTGACTCCAAATCGTATCTGAGCAGCATTGCCTGTTGTTGTGTTATTGGGTGCCATAAAGTGTGCTACAGCGACAAAGGCATTCGTTGCAGTATTATTAGTAATCAAGGATACTGATCCCGCAGTACTATTGGTCACTGTGAGAGAATTATTGGTATTATCCCAGGAGAGATTTGATGACTGAGTGAGCCGACCAATCGCAGTACCAAATGTCAGTTGTCCAGTAGTAAATCCTGTGAAACTACTCCCCGTAAGCTGAGCAATACCAACATCGCCAGTAGAGTTGACACCGAGGATGCCAGAATATATGGATGATGCCGTACCAGTACTCGTCATCTGTGTGAATCTAAGACCAGAGACACTACCAGTATTTGAGTCGATTTCGAGACGAGCATTTGGATTTATTGTTCAGATACCAAGATTACCATTTGCTCACAATCGCATTTGTTCTATATTGTTATTGCCAAAGATCATCGGAGTGGATTCCTGATTGTTGAGGTATGCTTGTCCACCACTGGTGACTCCAATTCGGAATCCATCTCCCGATCCCGCTCATGTCGTAGCATTGGTAATCTGTATCAGATTTCCACCAGTACCTGTCTGATTGACATGCAGGAGTTGTTGGGGAGTAGTGGTGCCGATACCAACTTTTCCATTCATAAATGTACTATTTCCAGTGGCATTATCTATCGTAAGAATCGTGTTTTCACGAGTACTAAAAGCTCCTATCAATACTTTTTTGAGTCCATTTCACTCGGGATTTATATAGAGATCCTCCCAGGCTCAGAGTGTACCATTGCGTGCACCGAGCCATGCATGGTTCCCAAATTCACCCATCACAAATGCAGCATTATCTCATCATGCAGTCATACGTCCTCTCCAAAAGTTATTTGATGAGCCAGCACCTCGTACTGAGAAGAGATTATCTGCGGACGATACATATGTAGGAGTTGCCCCAGATGCTCGAAATGTAGCATTTCCTACTGTGTCAAGAGTAGTAACTGGACTCGTAGTCCCGATACCGAGTCGCCCATTGGTATTATTCCAAAATAGACTTGATGATTGAGTGAGTCATCCACTCGCAGTACCAAATGTGAGCTGACCAGTAGTAAATCAAGCCATCATGCCTCCTGTGAGAGTGCCTATACCCACAGTATTTCCAGTGCGTGAGAGTCCATTGTTGAATACAAAATTTTCAGAAAAGAGTCCAGTTCCAGAGTTATAAGAGATACCTCCAGTGGCTGAGAGTGATGTGAGTCCGATTTTGTTGTTGAATATGTTCCAATCCGTTGGAGAGAGTCATCCAGTATTGGTAGCATTGGCAGCAGCCAGAGAAAATGTAGCACCAGATACCGTGATACCATCAGTACCAATCAGGTTGATATTGCCAATCTGACCATTGATGGAGGTCACAGGAGCACCTGGAGTCATGAGCTCGATCCAGTTGGAGGAAACAGAGTAGTCGATATCTGAGAGGACATATGATTTGCTGTCAGCAGTAGCAATACAGATATCACCACGGGTCGCTCCTGACTGAGTACTACATCCTGACTGAGTAGTCGCAGTCCATACCGAGTTGATCGTGATAGAGGGGAGGTTGGCGATGGATACCTTGGCATTAGCATCGAGGCCAGCTATACCATTGGCAATATTTTTTTGACTCGTGAGACCCTGGAGAAATCGAGCAGTCGTATAGTAGAGTGATCCTGTGCCCTCTCTCAGATGATCAGTCGTCTTGAGTCCCAGTGATGTGTCAAAATCAGTCTGAAAACGAGCAGCAAATGCAGTCGCAAAGTCAGATGTAAATCGAGTAGTAGTATAGTAGAGATTGGTGATTCATTCGACTATAGAGTCTGTAGTGCCATTCCAAGAAAAAAGTCCAGTTCCAGAGTCATAGGAGATACCTCCAGTGGCAGAGAGTGATGTGAGCCCGATTTTGTTGTTGAATATGTTCCAGTCAGTAGCCGATAGCCATCCACTTGCTGTAGTACTCGATTGTACCATAGCATCTTGTTTGGTATTGAATACATTCCAATCAGTAGCTGAGAGAGCACCAGAAGTAGTCGATGATGCCAGTCCGAGTGAGAGCTCCTGTCCTGATAGCGAGAGTCCGTTGGCTGTACCGAGAGTGACAGCAGCATGGGTGGCGAGCTGTAATGCCGCAATCTCTCATGACATCGTATTGATAGTAGCAGAGAGATTGGTCACGATTCCAGAGAGGGTAGTGAAACTGGTATTGGTAAGAGCGAGAGATCCTGAGAGACTAGTGATATTGGAGCTATTGACTCAGATAGCACCAGAGAGTGTAGTATAGTTATTGTGGACGGTGGTAGTGAGTGCAGCGACAGAGCCAGAGAGAGTATCGACAGTAGTCGTGAGTGTGGCGAGCGCACCAGATACAGTATTGAGAGTCGTATTGGTTGCTGTGAGATTGGAGTTGATCGCAGAGAGACTGCCTGAGAGGGCTACTACAGTACTCGAGAGAGTATTGAGTGATCCAGAGATCGTATTGACTGTATTCGTGAGAGTAGATACTACACCAGAGAGAGTAGAGAGATTGGAGTTGGTCAGAGCTACGCTCCCAGAGAGTGTACTACTAGAGAGTATATCGACAGTAGTAGTGAGGCTCGCAAGAGCACCCGAGAGGGTCGATATATTGGTATTGATACCTGCGATCGTACCACTCATGGCATCCTGTGCTCTCGTCGGAGTAAAGTAGAGTGATCCTGTCCCTTCTGTGAGATTGTCAGTGGTTTTGAGTCCAAATGATGTATCAAAAGCCAACTGGAATCGGGCAGCAAAATCAGCAGCAAATCGAGTAGCGGTATAGTAGAGATTGGCGGTGCCCTCCGATACGTTATCTGAGAAGAGAGCTATAGTAGTAGAGATGGTATTGACCACGCTCGTGAGGAGATGACCTGAGAGAGATAGTGTATTGCTAGTGACGAGAGAGCCTGTAGACACCACTCCATTGATACTCGTGGTGACAGTATTGCCAGATGCAGATATCGTATTCGTATTGATGATAGTAGTATTTCCTATAGAGCCTCCGATATTGCTCGTGAGGCTATTGCCAGTACTCGTGAGGCTATTTGGGACAGAGAGAGAATTTGTGGCTATAGATGCGGCAGAGAGTGCTCACGAAATAGTGACAATACCATTGAACTGAGAGGTTCAATTTTGCGTGAGAGGACCTGAGTTATTGAGTCAATTGGACGAGATAGATCATCCGATAGTCGTATTGCGACCGACAAAGAGATCTCGTGTAATATTCCAGTCTGGGCTCGACTCTGGGAGATATCCATTGTAGTAGTTCATCGGAGTATATGCGACAGTAGCATATGGGGCTCCGTATGGATTAGCTATGAGTGCATTGGTGATACCATTGGAGTCCGTATTACTTTTAGAGAGAGGATTTTTGGTATTGTTGAGTGGAGTATTGAGTATTTTCGTAGGGATATCTACAATAGTTGTAGTATTGAGATTGGGGGAGATAGGAGTTTTGGATGTGTGGATCTTTGGAGATAGAGGAGTCACAGTGAGCCAGACATCATCTATAGTGGCAATAGCGGATGTAGGGATAATAGATGAGATAGGAGCAATAGGAGATACTGCCCGAGATCGAGTGGAGGAGAGTTTTGCATTTTTTATCATAGATCGTACCTGCTCTGTGGATGCATACTGGACGCTATTGTTTTGAGTCGTTGCAAAAATACCCTGATTGGATACCAGACGTACCGCAGCACTCAGATCATCTATAGGAGATGCAAAAGTAAATAGAGGAATATAGGTTGCTATGATAGCGATGAGCGAAGCTCAAGCTAGCATCTTGTGCTCGGTAGTATGGATACCGATATGAGGATGAGAGAGGATTTTTTGGATATTGGTATGTATATGCATAAAAACAGATATGAAGTATTTGTGGGGATCTTACTGTATATGAGAACGGATTTCAAAAAAAAGAATAAAATCCATATGAAAAAATACTTTTTTACATAGACAATATATTTATATATTATATAATCTCCTGGTTATTGCAGGAGACGTTAGGAGGAGGATGGATCACAGAGAGATACCCTATACCGAGAATACTACTGTCGCTGTGATAATCTTGACCTCATCAAGTGGGCGATCACTCCGATCAGTCTTGCTCGATTCGATAGCGTCGACTACGTCCATACCTGAGATGACGTGACCGAATATAGTATGCTTGCGGTCGAGGAAACTTGCATCCTTGGCAGTGACGATAAAAAACTGAGAACCGTTAGTATTGCGTCAGGCATTTGCCATAGAGATGACTCACTTTTTGTGTGTGAGGCTACTATCGAGAAACTCGTCTTCAAATGCTCGCATCCAGATACTCTTGCCGCCTGAACCAGTGCCAGTCGGATCTCCACCCTGAATCATGAAATCTCGGATCACACGGTGAAATATGATACCATCATAGTATCACTTCTCGGTGAGTCCGACGAAGTTCTCAACAGCCTTGGGTGCTGCCGCTGGGAAGAGCTCGAGAGTGATATCTCCAAGAGTTGTGGAGAGGAGGATTTTTGGGTTTTGCATAAAAATATTTTGATTTTGGAAATTTTGCTTCTTTATTTTTGTGAGTTTTGATATTCTGTCGATGCAGTTTTCGTCAAAATTCCGAATGTTCCTTAGTCTGGAATTTTAGAAAACAAATCGGAAACAGAATACAAAACGAACAAACGAAAAAGAAGAACTTTTGGTACTTTTGGTTACAAAAGTATAGAATCTACTACATTCATGGTAGATTGAGTCCCATAGAGCTCATCACACCCTTCATACGATCTGCGGCGATCTCTTGGGCTTTTTTCATACCCTTGTTGATAGCATCTGTGATGGCTTTTTCGAGTTTTTTCTGATCTGCGAGGATGGCAGTATTTTCGATCACAGTAGAGACCACCTTGAGCTGACCATCGATCGTGACGACGATACCATCGACTTCTGCTTCGATATGAGTATTTGAGAGTTCTTCTTGTATTTTTTGAGCTTGTTGCTGGAGCTTCATCATCTCTTGTGCTTGTTTGAAATCCATAGGTATTGGAATGATAAATTATAAATGCGGAATCATAAATTCGCAACGAGGAGAATACTAGACAAAAACGACAAAAAAGCAATTTTTTCTATCGATATCTCGCGTACGAATAGATCATATTCAGGGCAGTGAAGAGAGCACAGACTCCAACCATCACCTGTTGCTCGAAGAGAGGATGAGCCATATACACGCCGAGGAGCGTCCAGAGAAATACTCCTGAAATCACAAATGTCCTATAGCGATACTGGAGATAGGATATGAACATAAGGAGTAATACGAGTACTCAGATAGCATATCAGATATCTCCACGACCTCCCCATGATGCTCCCATATAGAGCATTCAGATAGTAGTATTGAGCGATGTTGCCATGATGATCCAGCCGAGAGTGAGCTCGATACTCGATCTGACGATGGTATGTGTCGTCCTAGTTCGGGCAAATACATATACGAGGAGTCAGAGGATAGTGAGCATCACGATGAGCGAAGTCCCGATCCAGAGATTGCCCCATGGGATGAGCCAGCCGGCAGTCAGCAATATCGCAAGTGAAAAGAGTATGATTGCTGTAGATGAGATATTCGGTTGTTTGAGAGACTCAGAGACTGCAGGAAAATAGCTCTGAGTGAGTGAAGTGAGTGAGAGTCCTGAAACTGCGAGTCCAGCGATGATCCACGAGAGATATATCAGAGACCATATAGAAAAAGTAAATCCCGCAGGTGTCAGAGCAGTGGCAAACATAGCAGAGATATCTGCCTGTGTATATCCTCCGATGAGGTATGGCGAACCTGGGATACTCACGAGTGAAGTGAATCCGATGGTGATGAGGGCCGTGATGAGGAGGAGGTATTGCATAAGTGAAAAGATTAGATGTTTACTCGATTAGGAAATTCTCAGTTTTTTGCATCCAAAATAGTTCCAATCCATTGTTCTCAATTTCTCTGAAAACATTCATCAGTACACCATCAGAGCTCAGCTCACGGAAGAATATTAGAAGAAAACTCTCATAATTCTCATATCCTATCATCACAAGCATACCCTGCTATTTTTCACTCTTCAACAAGTTTTATGAATTTTGAATGATCTATATGTGCCATAGAGAGAAAAAGGGTGTGGAATGAAATATCTCAAATAATTTCATCTGTAAGGAGATTTTTTGTTTCTTCATTCGTCGCGAGTGCATAGACAAGAACATCCGAATTTCTTAACAAGTCGCTTAATTCTCTATACTGAAATCTATTATCACGAGAATTTTTGGACCAGTAAGATACTTCCATACCGATTCAGATACCTATCTCCGCAATACAACTCCCTATTCTTCAAAGTCATATAATTCACAATTTTCTTCATCGAAGCTCGATTCATCTATATCGCTCAAAATTTACAAGACATCATTCACGAAGTACGATTGGAAGTTTTCTCGCAAGAGCAAACATCATAGTAAATGCTTGTTCTGCAACAGCATTTGTCGAAAATCCTCTCAAGTTCATGACAGGAATATTATTTTGTTTCAGATATTCAGTGTCTATATAATGGAATGCTGTCGTTTGGAGGCAGATTGCTTTTACGTTCTTCATTTTTTCAAGATTTTCTCGAGTGACTTTCCAGTTACAAAAATCAGGATCAATCGCAACTATTTTCTCTTCATCATTTTGTAGTTCTGCAATAGAATCAAGATGAGATGGATCAGTAAAGTATGATACGCTGAACTCTATCTCAAGCTGCTTTTTCTGCTCTTCAGAAAATACGAAATGTAAGTTCGGTGAAAGGATTATAAGTTTCATACATGAAAAAGTAATAAATTATTTTAACCTAAGATCCCCATTCCTCCAATGATCTGGTTCCTTATACACTGCATTGGCTCGTATTTGCCACATCTCCCCTGATTCCAGACAATATGCTGTGAGAGCACCACCGAAGCAACATCCTGTATCGAGTCATATTGTATTTTTCCTGATTCGCAACCCTTCTGCTGCCCAGTGACCATAGATAATAGGCTTGGTTCCAGTATAAAAATCATACCACGGCTTTCCATTATGCAATCGAATCAAGGTAGCAATCTCTGGTGGAGTAGACAATCCATAATCTGGATGGAGTCATCCATGTACCACGATAAAATCATCTCGTTCGATAATATGTGGGAGTGTAACAATCCAGTCCCTATAAGAAATCAACTCATCTCGTAATACTCATGTAGTATTATAGTGTTTTTCTATCCAGGAGATATTTCATTGTCCATGATCAGGATATTGTTTTTGGAATGCATAATACTCATGATTCCCAATCACGCTCCAAGTATTGGGACGATCTCGTATCCATGCGACCACTTCGAGTGACTTGGGTCACTTGTTGATGAGATCACCTACGAAGTACAGATGATCAGCATCTTGGAGTCATACCTTGTTCACGAGTTCTATGAGTTCATCATAGCATCCATGGACATCACCGATGAAAATGGTTCGTTTTTGCATGAAAAAAGTATATATGATTTTCGGATAATGCTAGTCTATTTTCATGGCAACCACGGTACAAATACGCTCGTTTTCTTTTTGTACTCTTCCCAATTGGGTCTCCCCATATATCTCGCCTCTTGGAGTGGGACACCAGATACCCAGAGGAGGAGGATCGTGATAACAAAAAATGATATGAGTCCCCAATATGAATACGTGATAGAGATCAGGCTGATCCCGAGCCAAAACATACTCTCTCCAAAATAATTCGGATGGCGAGAATACCGATAGAGTCAGCTTGTAAATATCTCTCCAGGTTTTTTTATGTTGAGAAATGAGGCGAGCTGTCTATCTGCGATCGTCTCGAATATGAGTCATGAGAGAGCGATAAGAGATCATATGATCAGAAGTATATTCCAATCTCTTACTATGCCTATGTCTATGCCTGCTCTATTGACTACCAGTATCGCCGTTGCTACCACGAGCATCAGGATCATCTGGAGTATATACACTTGGAGAAAACTCCGAATGACGAAATACCACCCACTTCCCCACTCTACTCGCCAAGCAGCATATCGTGCATCTTCTTTGCGTTCTTTGAGCTTGCGAAATCCGATATGTGAGATGATCCGAGCTCACCAGAGGATGACCAGTACTGTGACAGCGATCTGTGGGAGTCACTGATCTGATCCTAGAAATGATAGAGTTGCTATCAGTACAAAGCCAAAACCCCAAAATACATCGACGATGGAGTTATCTCATATTCGCAGAGAAAAGAGAAAGAGGAAAATATATGAGATTAGGAGAGTGAGGAGGATTGTAGTCATAGATTATTTCTTATAGTGTTTTAGATATCTCCTCACTAGGATCTCATACGCATTTGCCTCTCGGAGAAGAGTTTTCTCTCACACATTATTGAGACGATGGACGAGCATATTTCTCCGATTATGGAGATGTTTTACTTGATTGATCCGATCAGGCTTTGCTGGTATATATGCATGTTTTTTGAGAAAAAGTATCATAGAACGATTCTCTGCTCAGAGAACCATACGAAAGAGTGTATCATATCTGATGATACGTTCTCGGGCAGAGCAGTTTTTGAGTCGGATGAGCTCATCATCTACTGTCAGATGTTGTTTATATGTTTTTGGAAAGAAACACTTTTGTAGAAAAACGAAGAACTTCATAATTTTTCATTCTTAACTTTTAATTGAGTAACACCTACTTCACGACCACTCCATCAGTATAGAGCCTATCTGGAGCGACATCAGCTCCACTCGTCCACATCACAGTCGTATCGATATAAAATTTTTTGAACTCTGAGATATCTCGAAGAGGAGAAAATATTTTTCATTTGGCGATATATGGAGCAAAGTCTACACGGCGTGTCTCCCCAGTATCGAAGTCAATATCGAGAATGTAGTCTTGCACATATTGTGCACTAGTGACATGTACAATCATAGTGAGAAAATTAAGAAGGTTCAATCATGTTAGGCTTTTCTCATGCTTGTATGAGCATCCAGTCTTCACGGAGCTCATCCTGATAGAGCTCTGCCCATGCCGTCACGAGTTTTTCTATCTTTTTGGGGAGTTTTCATTCGATGATATGGAGTGTCTCGATATCGATAAAACATTCGAATTCGTTATATATGACATGAAAGTGAGGCGGATTATGATCCTCAAAGTACATATACACTTTGATACCAAAAAATTCAGATATTCGTGGATTCATAGGAAAAATATACAGTATAAAGACGAGTATATAAAAATATATCAATAATTCAAGATACTACACTCTCTCCCCCTTCAACACCCATTTATCCCCTTCTGTGATACGTACCTTCACGAGATCTCAGATTTTTACAGGAGCAAAATCCCCCTCGCCCCCTTTATCAAGGGGGAATTTCGGGATGAATACTTCCTTAAAATTCCGAGTTCGCCCCACCCATGTCTCATCTTTTCACTCTCAGGATATCAATATCTCCTCTGTCCTGCCGACCATGAGGAGGTTGCGAGACTGAGCCGTCTCACGCAGGATATCATTGAGTATTGTCCATCGTCTCGCCTTTTCTCCTGGAGAGATATCATCCTCGAACCGATTGGTCGCTGTAGTCCCTGTACGAGCCGAGTAACGAGCAATAAAAGCTACATCAAACTGACACTCTCGCATCGCAGTCACCGTTGCCTGGAACTCCTCCTCCGTCTCCCCTGGGAACCCGACAATGATATCTGTCGAGATAGAGAAGAGTGGATCACGTGATCTGAGATAGTCGACCTGAGACTTGAAGTCGGCATAGGTGTGTTTGCGATTCATCCGAGCCAGCATAGAGTCAGACCCAGACTGGAGTGCAAAGTGGAGATGCGGAGTCATATGAGGCACATCAAAATGAGCCGAGAGTATATCGAGCGTCATATCATGTGGATTCGACGAAGTGAATCGGATACGATCGAGTCCGTCGACTTCGCTGATTTTTTCGAGGAGTTCACGAAATGGAGTTTGCACATTTTTATTCGCCCAAGTAAGTTCATCAGGATTCCAGAGTTTTAGCTTGATCTCCTTACCATAGCTATTCACATTTTGCCCGAGGAGCGTCACCTCACGAGTTCCATTTTTGACCACTTCTCGGATCTCCGCTACGATCTGATCGGGATCACGAGATATCTCACGACCACGAGTGTGCGGCACGATGCAAAAAGTACAAAAATTGTCACACCCCGTCTGGATTATCACATTGGCACTGGCGGGATTTTCTTGGAGCTGACGGACAGCGAGATACTCGTTGAACTTGGCATCATTACCGATATCCTCATGAGTGATGAGAGAAAGTATCTTGGTGAGAAATGAAACCTCCTCGATACGAAATACAAAGTCGATCGACTGAGAACGCAGAAATAGCTCGTCATCATAGTTAGCAAGTGCGTCAGAATCGTCTAAAAGAGAGATTTTTTCTGCATTTTTTCGTTTGTATTGGCTTCCCTCCCTCCCTGAGAAGGGAGGGTTGGGGTGGGTTACAATATTAGGAATTCCTTTTTGTGTAACTCCCTCTAACTCCCTCTTATCAGAGGGAGAACTCAGATACCGTTTTGCAAGACCACTCTTGCGGACCATACAACCCGTGATACCGAACAAGGGATAGTGAGGAATTGGCAGTTGGCAGTTGGCAGTTTGGATTTCTTTTTTATTATTGGCATCATCCTGCTCTCTGTTGTCTACTCTCAGTTCTCAGATCTCAGATCTCAGATCTCAGTTCTCAGTTCTCAGTTCTCTTTTTTTGTGATACTTCTCGATCTCATGGATGAATCCAAAAACCCGATCTTCTCACTTTTGTCGTACGGAACAAGTATTGCATATCACGATATCTGAGAGTACTGGATCTATCACCTTGCGGAGTCCTGCTGAGCGGAGGATCATATCGATCTTTTCACTATCAGCATAGTTCATCTGGCAGCCAAATGTTTTGATGTAGTAGGTTTTGAACTTCATAAATAATCTTTTGTGTTTGTGTACCTGTTTGTATTTCTATCGTCAGATAGTTTTGCACCGAAGTGTGTGCCTGAGTGTATACGGAAATCGATTTTTAGCAAATCATCCCATGGATACATACTGTGAACAAACTGTGAAGAAAAGAGCACTAGAATGATTGAAAAACAAAGCAAGAGTCTTATAATATGCTCGTTGTTGTGGAGTCACATATCCCAATAACCTCAATACAAAGCCAATACTTCGGAGTACAGATTTTATACATATCTAACCCTCACACAATATATGGTATCAGGAGAACAGTTCGTAGCCATAGATATCGGGAGCAATCGGATCAAGGCCGTCATCGGCGAATGGGATGACCGCAAGACACTCCGCATCCTCGGAGTCGGGATATCAGACTCTCAGGGTATCAGAAAAGGAAATATTCTCGATATGGAAGCATTCAAGATGAATCTGGATGCCGCTCTCGGTGAAGCTGAGAAGATGACAGGAGAGCAGTTCTCGCATATCTGTCTCGGTCTCTCAGGGATCCACATCGACATCACACCTCGTGGAGCGATAGTCCCAGTAGCAGGTATCGAGGTGACAGATGAGGATGTCAATAGATCTCTCGATATGTGTCAAAATGGACTCGATACCATGAATCGTACAGTACTAAAAGTGGTACCAGAGAGTTTTGGACTCGATCTCGAAAGTGGCATCAAAAATCCAATAGGAATGAGTGGCAAAAAGCTCGAAGTCCGCAGTCATATCGTATCTATCGGATCCAACGTACTCGCCAATATCAAAAAATGAGTGCTCGATGTCGGTGTTGAGATCATGGATATCTATCCAAATGTACTCGCTGTCGGAGAGGCTACCCTCACCAAGCGACAAAAAGAACTCGGAGTCATCGTCGTCGATATCGGATCGAGCTCGACCAATCTGGCTGTATATGAAGAATGAGCTCTCATCTCCGCTGGAGTACTCCCGATCGGTGGAGAACATGTCACCTCAGATCTCGCTCTGGGACTGCGTATCTCTATCGACACTGCCGAGCAGCTCAAGCTGCACTACGGAGACCTCACTATCCGTGAGGGCAAATCCAACGACGAAGAGATCGATCTCTCAACCCTGTCAAATATGGATACTATCAGTGTATCGCGAAAGTTTATGAACGAGATCATCCAAGCGAGATACGAAGAGATATTTCATCATATTGTCATGGAACTCAAAAAAGTCGGTCGAGATGGGATGCTCCCAGAAGGGATAGTCATCACTGGTGGATGAGCCAAGATGCGAGGACTGGTCGATCTCGCTCGTACCTATATGAGACTCCCAGCGAGTATCGGAGTACCAGATCAGGTCGAGTGAGTCAGTGGTACATCTATCTCAGATCCGATCTACTCGAGTGTCGTCGGCAATCTCCTCCTGATACAAAAGTATGGCACTGCCAAAAGACCATTCAAGGTCAACTTCTCTCTCGGAAGTGCATTTGGCTCACTCAAAAATATTTTTAAAAAAATAATGCCGTAAGTCCCCTTTAATCTCTCTATTGCTTCTATCATCCTCGTGAGGATCTGCTCTGTACTTCAGAACAAAAGAGATTCTCCTACGGAGAATGACAAGGCCACAGAAACTCCACAAACTCTTCACTTTTATCTTTTATCTTTTATCTGCCCATGACTGTTCCAAACGCTGCTGAAGATCGTCTCAAAAAACTCCTCAGAACCAATGTCACTCCCCAGACTGCTGTTGCTCAGCCGACTCATGTCGAGGTCAATGTTGGATATATCTCTCCGATCGCCAATATCAAGGTAGTCGGTATCGGTGGTGGTGGCAACAACGCTGTCAACCGTATGATCGACTCTGGTATAGAGGGGATCGAGTTCATCGCCATCAACACCGATGCTCAGGCACTCTTTACGAGCAAGGCTCAAACTCGTATCAATATCGGACGAGCGACTACTCGTGGACTCGGAGCAGGAGCCAATCCTGAGATCGGTAAAAAAGCAGCAGAAGAGTCTAGTGAAGAGATCAAACAATCCCTCTCTGGTGCAGATATGGTATTTATCACTTGTGGTCTCGGAGGTGGTACTGGTACAGGAGCAGCTCCAGTCGTCGCTGAGATTGCTCGTGGACTCGGGGCACTCGTCGTGGGTGTAGTTACCAAGCCTTTTGCATTCGAGGGACAACGCCGTACGGGTCAGGCATTTGATGGTTTTGAGAACCTCAAGTCAAAAGTCGATACCCTCATCACCATCCCAAATGACAAGATCCTCTCGATCATCGACAAAAAAACTCCTCTCCTCGAAGCGTTTCACATAGCGGATGAGATCCTCAAACAAGGAGTACAGGGGGTATCGGAGCTCATCACTCATCCAGGACTTATCAATGTAGACTTTGCAGATGTCAGATCCGTCATGGAAAATGCTGGATCAGCCCTCATGGGTGTAGGATACGGTAGTGGTGAGAGTAGAGCTATAGATGCAGCACGAGCCGCTATCGAGTCACCCCTCCTCGAACTTTCTATCAATGGTGCAAAGTGACTCCTCCTCTCGATCACGGGTGGATCTGATCTCTCGATGTTCGAGGTAGATGAGGCATCTCGCCTGATCAAGGAACTCTGTGATCCAGATGCAAATATCATATTTGGTACCTCTATCGACGAACGATATACTGGTGAGATCAAGATCACGGTGATCGCTACAGGATTCAACGAAGAGACCAATGCTCAGATCGCATCGATGAGTCGTGGAGGATTCGGACAGAGTCGTATATTCGGTGGAGCTCCAGCACCTCAGCAACCTGCTATGAGACCGATGACTCAGGGGGCATTTGGCGGACAGACGACTCCTACTCCAGAGCCACAGAACGACTATGATGTTCCAGCGTTTCTGAGGAACAAGATGGGGAAATAAGTGAGAAAACGTTAAAAAAATCGGACCGAAGTCCGATTTTTTCTTTTTTGTTCCATTGACACATTATTTCGGGATTTCACACCCTATTTTTGTACCAGATGGATACTTGATCTCCCAGCAAGCTAACTGATTTGGTCGCCCTTTGGTAGTCAATAGATACAGCTCTGAACTCAAGGAAAAAGTAGTTTCTACTTTTCCAAAAGTGCATACTGATGTTGCATTCCATTGTTTGTCTTTGTCATTTTCCTTCCATGTTGTTGAGCATGATACCCGTGGGATGGTATCACTATCAACTGTATAGTTATATGTGATATACCATGCAAGGAAAAAAACAATCGCCAAAAGCACTGCAAGTCCAAAAGTTTGCCCAAATGATGGAACAAACCGTACAAATGAATATGTTTTCATGCTCTTTCTCCTGAATCCATTCCTTCCACAATAAAGATGGGACGGCATACCATGTTGTGCTTATCTGCGAACCATTGGCAAAAAATCTGGAAGAAACTTTTCACTTTTGGCTTGCTGATAGTTGATTCTGTTGGTAACACTTTTTGAGTTTTACCTGGGAATACCTTGTGGTATATTTGAGCAGGACTCACATCTCTGAGCCAGGCAACTGCATAAAAAATACACACGATCACAACACAGGCAAGCACAATCGATCCAATCACCTTAGTAGTTCCCCATAAGGCCGATAAAGCAGGATCAATACCATACCAATTCGTCATCACCACAGATATCCAAATTGGACTCGTAAAGAGCACCATAAAGATGATAATCATCATGGGAAATAAGACTGTGATCATGCGAACATAAGTACATAAGTTCACATATTTATAGCGGTCTGAATCGTTGCTAGTCCATTTGCACCACATCGCTACTGCGATCTGATACAATTGGAAGTGCCACGAACTGGAATTTACCACCCAGTCACTGGTTTTATCATGATTGCTCATGTTTTTTCCTTTGCAAAGAAGTTAATGAATCCACTTTTAATTTGGAAGTGGGGACATGAGACATAATAAGAAAGAGAGAGAGAATGTCAATTCTATTTTATAAAAAAATCACTTGTCAATATCGCTTTCTTGATTTCTTTCGACTTTTTCTGTATTTTTCATAGAGTGTAGATATGCATCCAGCCAACTATACATTCGTCGCTCTCGATCTCGAAACCACCTGACTCGATACCAAAAATGACGCCATCATAGAGATCGCTGCTATCAGGTTTCAGATAGAAAAAATATGAGATACCTATACGATGACGGATGTCGTCGAACATAGTCAGCTCATCCATCCAGGACGTATACTCACTCAGGAGATATCTATGATCACTGGGATCACTCCTGCGATGCTCGAGGGCAAGCCTGATTTTGATAGTGTCAGAGCAAAGGTTCGAGACTTTATCGGGGATGCGGTGATCGTGGGACACAATGTACTCTTTGATATAGCGGTACTCGGCAGCCATGGGATCGATCTTTCGAGAAATATTGTCATCGATACATTTGAGCTCTCAGAGATACTGTCACAAGATGTAGAGAGTCTGAATCTGGGATTCCTCGCCGAGAGATACGGACTCATAGATCCGAGTGAGGATCAACATAGAGCCCTCACCGATACTCGTGTGTCGATCCGACTCCTCCTCCGCTATCTCATGGAAATAGAGACTATCAGTGAAAAAAAGAAACAAATATGGGATATACTCAGTTCTCGTGACGAGAGTCAGACACTAGCGATACTCTCAGATATTTGTCATCGAGGAAAAGAAAATGACAGAGATATCAGTGAGTTATTTTCGGATTTGATCCAGTCTTCCAACACTGCAACACTCCAATCCACGAATCCAAAAATCCACAAATCCACAAATCCACCAATTCTCATAGAGATCAATCATCCTAGAGATGAGATCGCTCTGATACAGGAAAAAATCAGAGAAAAATGAAAAATCATACTTGTCATACCAGGGTACAAAGTCGCTCATTGGATGTCGGGATGGTTGCAGGAAAATGGGATAGAAAATAGGATCACCATCACTCCTGAAAAGTGGTGCTCCGTAGAATATATGAGAGAACTCTTTATGAGTAGTACATCACTACAGAGAAAAAAACTCATCCTCACCCTCAAGATCGCATATTGGATGACGGAGACCACTACAGGACTCCTCGATGAGATGAAATTCTATGGAGAGGAACGAGAGATGATAGATATCTATCGATGTAGAGATGATGAATCCCCTATCTGGAGAACCACCTACGAATCCAGTATCCAAGATATCCCCGTATGGATCACTGATGCGTATCGTTTTTCGGGGCAGATATGAGATAGGTACACTATCATCAAGGATATCGTCCTCCTCGAGGATATCCAGAGACGCTCATCGAGTATTGAGATATCGTTTGATAGACTCTATCATGCTCTCTTTGAGGCTGTCTGAGACGAGTCTCTGCTGACACAAGTCGAGATCATACGAGGTATCTATGAGAGTGTCCCTGAGCGACCTCGATGAATACATCCACATCCTCCTGGGGATCATGGGGAGACCTATTTTATCACACAATCCATGCTCTGGCATCGTGGGCATCAGTGGCTCGTACAGGCTACTCGTGCCCTCGTAACATCATGGAGAGAACAAAGAGAAAGTCATATAAAAAATAGTACCACGAGACAGAGACATATCTATCTCGAGTATATCGATGATTGTATTCATCATCTCTCCCTCTATCATAGCAGAGGCGATACCAATACCAATGTGATCCTCTCGATAAAAGAATGAAATACCAAAATCACCTATATTCATCGAAGTGTCGAACATATCACCTCTCGACTCATGGCCTGATCCACATCATATGGAGTACATATCACTCGCCAGGAGATATGTGGATTTTTGATGCGAGAATATGCGATCACAAAAAAACTCTGCCATAGTAATACTGAGCACCCTGATAGAGTGAGCCTATCGTCGATCACTCCTCATATCCATACTACATCATCAGATCATCCGAGATCCCACTCCCCTGGCACCGTCATACTCACGACGAGCCTCAAGCATGCACGAGATATCGGATCATGACTGAGAAAAATACATGGAAAAAGCATCAATATACTCATACAGTGACTCTCATGAGGAAAGGGAAAAATGCTCTCTATTTTTGAAAAAAACAGAGACAAAACTATCCTCATAGGTATTCTCGATACCTGGCGAGATGAGTATCAACTCTGGAAATGAGCAACGCATATCATTATCGCCAAGCTTCCATTTGATCCTCCGACAGACCCATATTTTCTCGCTCGTACAGTGGGTATGTCACATAATTTTGCTGACTATAGTGAACCTATGGTGAGCATTCGTCTCAATACACTCATCGAACGGATAGAGAGTAGTGGCTATCTATGATCTATAGAGATCACCGATTCTCGACTAACAGAGACAGAATGGGGTAAAAAAATTGCCAATCAAATATTATAAAGATGGAGGATGAGGTTTTTGCAAGAGATTTTTTGCGTGAGTATTTGCATAATAGAATCAAAGCTGTTATGCTCTAGTATATCATAAATATATCTTCTATGGCAGATACTCCTGAAAACCCAATCCCAGTACCTACAACATCCAGTCCCACTCAAATTGGATCTGATTTTTTGAGTACTACCAGTACTCCTCCGCCATCTCCAGCACCAGACACACTCTATCAGGATCTCTTTCAGGATAGTGGATCTGGTGATATCACGATCGGATCACGAGTCGAGCGTTCTGGTCTAGAACTGTTTGTGAGTATTATCCAATACGTTGCAACGATTGTGACTATTATGGGTATCTTGTTTGCACTGCATGTATTTGTCCGATCGAGTACATCCACCGCTTTTTTCAACAATTTTGATATCATCTGTCCATACCTCAACTATGATATAGAGACTCCCGACTGAGATCTGAAGGGATGTAAAAATATCAGTACCATCCAAAAAGAATACAATGAAAAAACAGTAGCTCTCGAAGAGAGTATCCTGGTAGCTCTGACAGAATATATCCCTATCAAGGTTTCAGCCAATATACTCGATGCATCGCCAGAAAAATCATTTGTTGTCAATACCTTTGCAAGCAAGCCACATGTAGATGCCGTGATGTTTGCTTTTGAAGATGTCAGGAGACTATCACAGGTAAATGGACGCGAAAATATACGATGTAGTGGTATGACGATAACTCGTGGATATAACCTCTCTACACAGTGTACTGTATATGGATGAAAGATCTGAGAATCTGGTAGTGATACACAAGTACGATCATCCCGTATCGAGGCACTCCAGTTTTTGGAAAAACTCGGTGATACTACGACGAGCTCATTTGTACTCGAAAATCCTCCCATGTCCCTCGGTATAGAAAAAGTAGACCCAAAATCCAATGAAACTCTCGGATTCAGTACCAGTACTACTTTTCCAGTACAGTTGCGATATATCCCTCTCACACAAAAATCCTAAATACTCCCATTGCGAATAGTTTTCCATATTATATTCAGATACGATCTCGTCTTTTAATCTCCAATTATGTCTAATAGAAATCAACGCGAACAACTCATGTACAGTGCCATTGGTAATGTGACACTCATTGTGTTTGTACTCCTTTGTACTTGGATCTATGTATATCCCCGATACACGAGCCTCTCAGCATCGATCACAGATGCCAATGCCACTATACAAAAATATGAGCAAGTAAAAACAGAGGGACTCAACTATGCTGAAGTAGATAAGATGCTACGAGCAGACAAATGAAGGGAAGAACTCCTCACTATCATACAAACTGCTCCTGATAATACTCGAGAAGCTATCAAAAAAACTGGCAATAAGCCCTATCTCGAATGGATAAAAACAGTATCCAATGAAAATCAAGATGACAAAGGGAGGCTCGCACTCAAAAAAGCCCGACTCAATAGTATACTCCCAACACTCAACCCTGAGAGCAATAATCTCTCTGAAGATGCTGTCACGATGCGTCGATATGTAGAATTTATAGAAAAAAATATTCTCAATCGATTCCGTATCGAGAGTACAACCACACTCGGCATCCAAAATATCCAATACGGGAAAAAATGAAGTGATATCCCTGAGAGTGTTGGATCATTTGATGCGGAGATCGGTTTTACAGCCAACAACTCAGATATCATCAATATGCTGGAGTATCTCAATGCTCTCGGACACCCCGAGATCCTCTCTGACACTGGGACCACTATACCTGTCAATCTCCCGGAGATTATGAGCAATCCCATCGTAGTAGTAGATGCTCTCTCTGTACGAGCAATGATAGATCCCAACAAGCCAAATACAGAAAACAGTGGACGTATTACACTGAGATTTTATATACGGGGATCATCTCAGACAGATATGGACTATCTGACCAATACCCTATCATCTCACAATAGAAAACTCAAAAATAATATCGATAACAACCTCAAAGAATGTCGAACAAATAATAATTGTACCATCCTCAAGGAACTCGAAAGAATCTCATACAAATACAACGAGTTTACCCGAGGAACACAGATAGAGGATAAAACATATGGTGTAGATAAGATGTATCGACTCTCCGCAAAACTCAACTCTATCATCTCGATAGAAAAAGAACTCTCCAATCTCACTGGAAAATAATAATACACATATGCCAAATACTATACCCATCCTCAAAGAAGCCATCTATAAGGGTGAGAATATCTCGCAAATCTGTGATCTCATCATCATGGGAGCAGTAGAATCAGGAAGTTCAGATATCCATATTGAGCCACTTTCTAATATTGTCAGACTGCGTTATCGTCTCGATGGTGTGCTCGCCGAGATACTCGAATATCAGGTCTTTCTACATCAACAGGTGATCGCCAGATTCAAGATTATGTCCAATCTCAAAATCGATGAAGCTCGTATCCCCCAGGATGGACGACTCTCGACAGTCATCGATGGCAAGGCACTGGATCTGCGTGTCTCTACTCTCCCTACCGTTCATGGAGAAAAGATCGTGATGCGTATCGTAGATAAGAGTAAAAAAATACCTGATCTCGACGGACTCGGTATCGAGTGACACAACAAGGATCTCCTCGAAAAAGCAATCGCCCTCCCAAATGGGATCATCCTCACATCAGGTCCAACTGGATCAGGAAAATCAACGACTCTCTACTCTTGTCTGTCCAAACTCAACTCTCCAGATGTCAACATCATGACACTCGAGGATCCAGTAGAAATGCAGATCGATGGACTCAATCAGTCTCAGGTCTTTCCGGATATCGGCTATACGTTTGCCTATGGACTCCGCACTGCCCTCCGCCAAGATCCAGATATCATCATGGTGGGAGAAATCCGAGACCACGAAACGATCAATATCGCGATCGAAGCCGCCCTCACGGGACATCTCGTCGTATCTACGATCCATACCAACTCAGCAGCAGAGACGATCACCCGTATCCTCAATATGGGTATACCTCCTTTTCTCCTGCCAGCATCGATCAATGTCATCATCGCTCAGCGACTCGTACGTCGACTGTGTCCACACTGCCGAAAAGCAGTACCTATGCAGGGACTGGATACAAAGATGCGGGCCAATGTAGAAAAAGCCATCAAAAGAACTGCCAAAGAAGAGCTCCTCTCACGTATTCCTACTACAGTACTACAAAATCCAGTATTTTATGAGCCAGTAGGCTGCAGTGAATGCAACAACAATGGATACAAGTGACGAGTAGGTATCTATGAGATCCTCGACATTTCCAACAATGTCAAAAAAATGATCATCGACGGAGCGAGTGCCACTATGATAAATGAAACTGCTATCACAGATGGTATGATCTCACTCGAACAAGATGGTATCATCAAGGCACTCAACGGCAAAACATCCCTCTCAGAGGTATATGCTGCCGCCAAGGAGAATGCTTAGTCCACTTGGATATCCCCTGCTCTGTCAGTATTCATATTTCTCTGGTTTTATCATCATCGTAAATCACTAGATCCGCCTAGGTGGATGACAACACAGAAAATATACCCATCTTCTATCCTATACCTCCCCTCCTCTATGCCAACTACTACCAATCAAGACATCGTCATCCTCGATATCGAAGATGGGAAAAATACCAAACAACAAGACTCCATTTTTGTATATATCAAAAATTTTATCGTTAGTGAGGGATCGATCACCCTGAGGCAAAAAGTAGTATTTTTTCGGATATTGGCAACGATGGTCAATGCAAATCTCACCGTACTCAAGAGTCTCTCTGCCCTCAGAAAACAAGAACGAGAACCAAATGTGATAAAGTTCTATGATTTTATGATCACTCATATTCAGAGTGGTACTACGATGCATGAGGCTCTCGATCAATACTATGGATGTTTTTCGGATGCAGAGATATCGATCATCGAGGCAGGTGAGCGAACAGGCAAGCTCAACAGTGCCCTCCTCCAGATCGCAGAACAGACAGAAAAAGTCGACTCTATCACGAGAAAGATCAAGGGAGCAATGATGTATCCTATGCTCCTCGTCACCGGTATGGTATGATGTGTGGCGATACTCATGATAAAAGTCATACCTACTCTCACTGGATTTTTTGGTGATCCTGCCAATCTCCCTGATGCTACGAGACTCATTATTCAGATTAGTGATTTTTTTATTGGGTCATGGTTTTATATATTCATCGTGATGGTCGCGGCGGTGATAGCGCTCAATATATGGAAAAAGACGAAATCTGGAAAATACAGATGGGACTATATCCTCTTGCATATGCCGATCTATGGTCCACTGATGAAAAAGGTTGTCCTCTCACGGTTTGCTCGAGTATTTTCCAATCTCCTCGGCAGTGGAGTCGCCGTCGTCGAAGCCATACGTATCGTATCGAGTGCTGTCGGTAACGAAGTATATCGTCAGCGGATACTCCTCCTGAGGCAGGATATCAAAAATGGCCAAAAAATCGCCGAATCTCTCGAAGATGACCCTCTATTTCCTGATCTCCTCATATCGATGATCCGTGTCGGCGAGGAGACAGCTCAGATAGGCAATACCGTCATCAAGATTGCTGAGTTCTATGACGAAGAAGTCGATATCGGAATCGGCAATATCCAGAAGCTCATCGAACCGATCATCCTCGTAGTGATGGCGGTCGTGATCGGGTTCCTCGCAATAGGGATATTTCAGCCGATTATGAATCTGGCGAGTACACTAGGAGGATAAAATATCTCGGATTGCAAGCCCGAGACAACGATAAAGTGCCCCGTTCTTCAGAATTTGCAATCCTGAAGGCCTCGGATTGCAAATCTGAGACAACGATATATATTTTTCTGCTGTATTTATTATTTTTTATACTATCCTTATGTACCGATATCTCACTACTCTCTCTATCATATTGCTCATCTCGCTATCGAGCATACAGTCATATGCGATCACAAGCCGTGAGGCGAGTAGAGAACTGCGATCTCAACTCTCTAGATCCACCAATACTGCCGAAAGACAAAAAATATCAATATTTCTCAAGCAACTCCGTATCGCAGAGAGAACTCAAACAATAGTGATTGTCCCAACTCGTATAGAGAAGTTTTTGGAAAGCAAAGGCATCTCAAAAAAGGGATCACAAAATATATCAAAACCTACTATAATAGAGAAAAAAGAGATACAACCACCTGTGACCACAGCAGTTGCGAACACCAACAAAAATCCCATCAGTACTCCACTCCCCTCTCCCAAAGAAACTGAAAAAACAACTCCCAAGGAGTCTGTAGTCGCGTCTACAAATCCACCTGTATCTCCCAATACTCCTATCCAATCCACTACACCATCCCAATACGGATATGATGATAGTCACTACCTGGTACCCTTTTCAGACTATCGATATCGATCACTCTCACATATGGATGATCCCACATATGCTCCTGTAGAGGCAAAAAGAAAACAATGGATCGAAAAATATGGGATCAATATCGCATATGGCAATCAGGTAAAGTTTGATGCCGAGTCGAGATGAGGCAAGGCGGTATATGATGTCAATGAGATCCTCGAAGTGATTGCATTTGCAGAGACAGCACTCAACCGCTATCCAGAGAATTTTATCAAAAAAATCGATACCGCAGGATATCGTCTCACATTTGGTATCGTCAAGGATACGACAGATCTCCAGGGATTTGCTACTCGTGAGTTCCCATTGCAATGGACATTTTTTGTACAAAAAAATGCTACCTTTGTAGAACGCACCTTTCATCATGAGTTTCTCCATATTATCCAGTATTTTGCAGAGACCCAAGATGGGAGATGAGTATTTCTCGCTGATTGGAATACGTACAATCCAGCCAATTTCCAATACAAAACTACTCCATCTGAATACGTATACCATCCAGCGAGCAATACTGGTACTGGGGTATACTTTATCTCATCCTATGCACAGACGAGTGCTGTTGAGGATCAGGCAGAGAGCTTTGCAGATTTGATATTTCGTCCGTATGCTCGTGAGTACCACAGCAACACAGAGAGTCCGATGAGAAAAAAAATGCAATATCTGAGTCGAGAAATTGCCCGAGTATTTGCTCTCGATAGTACTACGAGTAGGGACGCCGTATGGAATCGCTGGATCAAATAGTTGCATTGGAAAACATACAATATCCTCCGTTCTCCCCGTTCTTCAGGATTTGCAATCCTGAATGTCTCGGATTACAAATCCGAGACAACGATATAATAGATACCTACAACTCTCACAAAATCCACCTCTCATCAGAGTTGGATTTTTTTCTTGCTTTTTTGAAACATCATCTTACTTCGGTGAGATAAAAACCCTATATTCTATATATTTTTTACTTTTTTATATTTTTACTTGATTTCTAGGATATCATCCTTATACTCCGCTCGAAATCTAGGAGTTTATATGAACTTTTATATTTTATCTTTTATCTTTTATCTATCGTATCATGTTTTCTCTCGAAGCAAAGATCCGTACAGAAGTAGCGAAGATCGCCCGTGTAGACGGTGTGATCCCAGCAGTCGTGTACGGCAAGGATACCCCTTCGACTATGTTGACGGTGGCGACATCCGATTTTATCAAGGTGTACCGTGAATCTGGAAAGAATCACATCATCACTCTCAATGTAGGTAAGACTGCATACTCTGTGCTCGTCACTGAGGCACAGCGGCATCCTGTGACTGGGCTATTTCTCCATCTCGATTTTCTCGTAGTAGATATGAAGGCTCAGACTCATGTCCAGATCGCTATCAAGCTCGTCGGAACATCTCCTGCTCTCCTCGAGGGTGGACAGATGCATCAGTCTCTCGAGTTCCTCGATTTGAAGTGTCTCCCAGCTGATATCGTCGATGCTTTTGAAATCGATATCACGAGTCTCGCTATGGGCCACTCACTCCATGTCAGTGATATCAAACTCGATACCAAAAAATATCAAGTTCTCTCACATCTAGAAGAGTCAGTTGTCTCTATGCACGCTCCAAAAAAGAGCAAAGATGAAGACACTACTGCTACTCCAGCAGAATAGCCTCGTTAGAAAAACTCTCTCCATTTCGAGAGAGTTTTTTCTTGCTTTTTAGTCCAAAAACCATAGAGTATGCAAGATATTTTTATCTATCCTCTATGTCCTGAAACACTACAGACATCACTGAGATGAAGCATATGCTCATAGATTTTATGCAGATGCAAACACAATTCAATGATGAACAGAGAAAGTTCAATGATGAACAAAAAGAATTTAATCTCAAAATAGACAAAAAAATAGACCGAGTCCAGTACTATCTGGAAGAGAGTCTCGCTCAGGCTACAAAAATGTTTTTTGAAGAACAAATCGAGCTAAAAGCAGAAGTCGACTCACTCGGAAACGAAGTCAACCGCCTCCATGAGACCGTTGCTCACATCATGTCAGAACTCAAATATCTCAAACTCAAACCCCTCTAATATGCTCATCAAACTCGTCGGATCAGGATCAGAACTCATAGATCTCCAGTCACTCGTCAATCAGGCACTCACGGAACTCGCACTCGATGATGCTGTCACAGTATCGACCACGGATGATGCAGGGTACAAGCTCGAACTCGGCATCACTGAGAATCCCGCCCTCGCTATCGAAGAAGAATCAATTGATTTTAAAGATATGATATTTCAGGGAGAGGTACCAGCCTATGATGAGATCAAGAGTATGTTTATCTCCATACTCGGAGATGAGGAGGATCATGGAGGCGGCGGATGTGGAAGCGGCGGATGCGGGACCTGTGATACATGATGCGGTACCGAGGAAGAGTCTCACGATCATGCTGACAAAAAAGACGAGTGAGAGTCTTGTGGAACTGGTTGTGGTTGCCACTAGATAGCTCCTTTGCAAAGAAGCTGTCTGGAACGAAGTGAAAGACTGAGGATTTTTGTCTCTGAAATATATATCTATATATCGTCAAGGCGAGATTCTTGCAAGAAAACAAAACAAATGCTATCCTGAATGGGTAGTATTTTTTATCTATACAAATATGACTCGTGATACCCTCTCCTCATCAGATACAGTACAGAATGGAATCGAAAAAGCAGCATCCTTATCTCATACTGCTGTAGCAAGAGTTGCGGAATTTGTATCGAAAGCTATGGAGGATCCATCGAAGATGAAAACAATAGTACAAAACGGATTTAGTGAGTTATTTAAAAACAATCCTCAGTTTGAAATCAAAGCAATCAATGCATTCTATCAAAATTTCAAGAATCAACTTACATCAACTCCCACATTAGAAAGACTGCCAAGAATCCAGGCTGTGACAAAAATGCTAGAAAACATGTTCTGACAGACTACAAAGGACACTCTCAATATCAACGCTGATAATGCTTTCATTGCTGCAAGAGTTGGATTCGAAGGCAAGCAAGCAAGTCTCCATCAAACATATCATAGAATACAGGATACTTTCTATACAGAAGTATCAGGTCGCTCATTTCCAACCGCCTAAATAGGCGGTTTTTTTATTGCTGATATGAGAACCTGGTCTATCCAATAAGACTCTGAAACTCTCCAATTGATATTATTTTCACTCCACATTCTGTAGCCTTTGATCTCTTGGATCCTGCATTGTCCCCAGCAATCAGATAGTCGAGTTTTGTAGATACTGATGTCCGCACTTCCCCACCATGTCGCTCGATGAGCTCATGTATCTCATCTCGTGAGAGCGTATCGAATGATCCTGTGACACAAAAACTCTTTCCAAGAATATGAGATGTTACTGTGTTTGTATATGCTTCTATATATGTCGGTTCTGGAAAAATCAATTCCCCATACAACCGCTCCACCACTTCCCTATTTTGTCACATATATTGGACAAATGCTCGTGCCGTCTCTGGTCAGATATCTTTCACCTCGAGAAGATCCTCTTCTGTAATGATAAATAGGGTTTCAAGAAGTGGCACTTTCTTCTGTATTGATAACTGGTAACTGACACCTGCTAGCTGTTTGCCTGTCTTTTTTCCCACATTAGGTATCCCGATACCGACCAGTATGCGATCAAGTGTGGTATGTCGAGCTTTTTCTAGTGAGTCGATCAGATTCTGTACTGACTTTTCTCGGTATCATTCCAGTGTCAATATATGATCTCGATATCGACCCAGCTGAAACACTGAGGCAAAATCCGTAATCCATCCTTCTACGATAAAGTCCTCTATCTGACGAGGGCCGAGTCCATCGATATTCATCGCTTGGCGTCCGACGAACATCTCGAGTTGTCCCTGTATCCGAGCACTACAGTGTATATTGGGGCAAAATATAGCCACCTTGCCTTCATCTTGCTCCAGTTGGGTAGAGCAGATAGGACAGAGAGTGGGGATATTGATCTCTTTTTCGCTCCCATCTCGTACTTCTGTGATCACAGATACGATCTCTGGTATGACTTCACCTGCTCGCATGATGAATACCTGATCCCCTTCTCGGACTCACTTTTTGATGAGTTCATCATAGTTATGGAGTGTAGCTCGTCTCACTACTACTCCGCCTACATCTACTGCCTCCAGATTGGCTACTGGTGTCACTGTCCCAGTACGCCCTACTGAGTGTTCTATAGAGATCACTCGTGTTCTCACTTGCTTGGCTGGGAACTTGTATGCGATAGCGTATCGTGGATGGTGTTCTGTTCGACCGAGATCATCCCAGAGAGTCATATCATCGAGTTTGAGAACCATACCATCGATATCAAAATCAAAATATTCTCTTCGATTTGTGGTTTCTTGTTTGATCAGTTCACAGAGATTTTCGATGCCTGAGATATTTTTGAATTCAAAATCCACTCGCTCAAATCCCCAAGAGGAGAGGATATCCATGAGCTCATGATACGAGGTGATATCTTTATTTTTATCTTCTGCTTGTTCTATCTGAGGTACAGCGTAGGCAAAAAACTGAAGATGACGAGATCGAGTCACGAGTGGATCGAGCTGTCGGAGGGATCCAGAAGCGGCATTACGAGGATTGGCGAAGAGCTTTTCAGAAGCAGTAAGTCGTTCCCGATTGACATGATCAAATGCTGTTCGACTCATCATGACCTCTCCACGGACTTCCATTCGTGCTATATTTTGGAGTAGAGGGATATCTTTCGGGAGATTCTCGATCTCCCAGGCTGTGAGTGTCACATCTTCTCATTCTACCCCACTCCCACGGGTGATGGCTTGCTTGAGTTTCCCGTATTCATATACGACTGCGAGTCCGAGTCCATCATATTTTGGTTGGATATAGTAGTTGCATTCTTTTGGTGATTTTTCTTTGAGTACATTTCGCATGCGTTTCTCAAAATCCTCAACCTCATCTACGCCATAGGTATTATCGAGGGATATCATCGGATACTGATGTGCTACCTTCTGGAATTGCTCAGATGCCAGGATAGCGAGTCTCGCTGTCGGAGATGACTCATCGAGCATATCATAGTCTGCTTCAGCTCGAGCGAGAGCATGAAATAACTGATCATATTCCGTATCTCCTATGATAGGCGACTCTGCGATATGATAGAGTCTATTGTGCTCACGGATGACTTCACGAAGTGTTGGGATATCATCTTTTCGGATATTGTGAAGACGAGCGAGGAGATCTGTCGAGAGTGAGAGGAGGAGAGATGGATGCATAGGGATATTGTATAGAAAAACGCAAAATCGCAACCTTGAGATGGTATGAAAAAAGTTTGTTATAATTGCAGCAATTAGGTTTACATTTTCTGTGGTATAATTCGTAAGAATTATACTCTAAG